>KK120399.1:5514-16034 GCA_000611955.2 Stegodyphus mimosarum | reverse complement strand
AAAGATAGATTAATATATATATATATATACATATATATAATGTGGTACATATATATCTATATCTATATATATATATATATATATACAGTATTATATTCAGTTAATACCGAGGAGCTAAACTTTGGAGAGCTAATTTTTAAAAACTACTTGTGTGATTTTCAGATAATTTGGCGTTTTGGTATAATTTGAGCCAGAGAATGAAAATATGGAAAAAATAGGTATGCCATATCAGAAAATGTCCGATTTTGTGTAAGAATATCTGTGTTAGAACAATATTATGTATAAATCTAATATACAGGGTGTTTATAAAGTCCCGGACCCATTTTGATGTTTAATAACTCATAAAATAATAAAGATAGATTAAAATGAATAACATAAATGGTTAGATAGACTCAAAAAGTTTCATGACCCTTGTCAATGAACTTCCACATGTGCCTCCTTCGTCGCACGGAGAATATCAAGTCGATATTCACTTTCACGCCATTTTTGGTATAATTTGAGCCAGAGAATGAAAATATGGAAAAAATAGGTATGCCATATCAGAAAATGTCCGATTTTGTGTAAGAATATCTGTGTTAGAACAATATTATGTATAAATCTAATATACAGGGTGTTTATAAAGTCCCGGACCCATTTTGATGTTTAATAACTCATAAAATAATAAAGATAGATTAAAATGAATAACATAAATGGTTAGATAGACTCAAAAAGTTTCATGACCCTTGTCAATGAACTTCCACATGTGCCTCCTTCGTCGCACGGAGAATATCAAGTCGATATTCAATTTCACGCCAGGTACCGGCAAGCATGTCGGCATCCACAGAGGCTATTGCGGTGGTAATTCTGGCTTTTAGGTGATCCATGTTCGACACTCTTCTCCTGTAAACGTTGTCCTTTACAAATCCGCAATGGAAAAAGTCCAACGGCGTTATATCAGGTGATTTGGGTGGCCAAGGAGTTGGACCTCCTCACCCAATCCATCTTCCTGTAAAATGGTCATTCAAAGAACTACGAACGATGGTACCCCAATGAGGTGTTGCACCATCTTGTTGCAAAACGACATGTAACTGACAATTAGGCAAATGAAGTCTTAGAGGAAAGTAACTTAAAATTAAATGTAACTGGTTATTTAAAATAAATATAAATCCCTACAACTTAAACGATAAAATTTAGTTCAATAGCAATATCGCAAAATAATTTTAAAACGAGCATATCTTTAGAATTTACGATACACAGTCTCGCGCCCTGGAGACAAAAATGTTTTTTTTTCATGCAGTGTTGCCATTGCTTGCTTTGAAATCGTTGAGCTTCTTAATCAAAAACTCATGCTTTACAAAATACGACATAGATAATAAAACAAATTCCAAAATTGGGCTACCAGATGTCCATATTAGGTTCATCACAGTTCCATAAACATACATGCATTCATGCAGATTCTTCATTATTTAATTTCTGTAAATATAATACAGGGCTCTAATATTTGGTGGCAACAATTTGAAAAGTGAACCGACCTTTATAGTGAACCAACGCAAAATGTCAAAACGGAATTAATTGTCCTTCAGTGCAAATCGCCCTTTTGGAGTAAAACATTATGAAGATTTGTTCTCCCCTTTTTCTTGGTCCTTGAAAAAAAATCTATGAAAACAATTACTAAGGTTGTTTTTCTTCGCTAATTTTTAATTTTACATTTTTATATTCTGTTTCATTGAAGGATGGCAAGATTAGTAGATTCAAGTAGCAAGATTAGTGGTTCTGCATCATCCAAATAATCTCCAGAAACTTTGAACTTTTGCATTAAAGACACTGTAGGCAGCTCATAATAAATTTTTGCATTTCCCTCATTAAAATACTCTCAAAGTTAATATTTATATATTTCTGCTTATATTTATATTAAATTAGATAACTTTCACTGCTATTTGTAAGGGCATTTTTTTTCTCATCGTTTAACATCAACACGTTGACATTAAGCGCTGTCTACTAAATTACTTTTGTAATACATATTCTTCCCATTATTATACATAAGAATGACAAGTTGATTAAGTACAGTATGAAATTATTAACTTCAGCATATTTGCGTGGACGAATTTCTGTTCATAAAAGTGTCACGTTAATGTATCGCAGAGAAATATTGTTGATGCGAAATAAAAGGATTATCCGATAGTTTATCCCATAAGGCCTTTATGAAAAGTAATATAAGATAAGTAAATAAATGTGGTCGGAAACTTTGTTATTTCTCGATATATCAATTTACTAATGGAATGTGGACCATTTTTCAAAACAGAAGGGAACTTCTTTTGTGCATTAAATGACATTAGAGCTAAAGAATTATTAAATAACTGTCAGGCGATAATCTGTTTACCAGTAAGGGCTATTTATTTGAAAATTTTGTTAAGGCATTCCTTAGGGATTATAATAGTTATTAATTAAATTGACTGGTATTTGTGGCCTCAGATTCGTAGTCTGTAATTTATTAAGTGTCTTTTACGTATTGTGGTTTCTGTATAGTTATTATTAATGTTTTTCAAAGGCGAAGGAAAAAATCTGAAAGGCTTTCCTATTTTAATGATCGCATGAAAGAGTTTTTTTAGGTTTTTTTAAGCTCTCGCTGAGCTCTAAGTCTACCAGTCTGCTCTTGTATTCACTCCTGACCCATTTTTTGAAGTCCTTTTGCTTTAGAATTGACCGAGGATTTTCTTCCGTGATCATTGATAAAGGCGTTAAAAAATTTTCAGTGTCCCATCATAGAAGACATTCCACTGTTAGAAATACATAATATTAATGACCTTGTGGTGCTTCCATTTTATCTTTTAGTTATAAAATTGCACGGATTCTCCAGAAATTCAATTTTCAGGTCAGTTTCTGCCCTATCAATAAAATTCACGGTTCGATTCTAAAAGATTTCTGACTTTAATTCTTGTGGAATTTACAGTATATCGTGTCAGTGTGGTTTGAGATATATTCGCCAAACAAAAAGAGCGTTAAAGTTTCGTATCAAGGAACATGAATCTTATGTCCGAAAGGGTGAAATAACAAGTCTTCAATAGCGTAACATAGTTGCAAATTTAATCAGAATTTTGACTTTGGATCTGCAAAAATTATACAAAATGCTTCTTCCGTTGGTGAATTGGATTTTCTTGAGGCTATTCATATTCACAGAGATTTAGCATGTTTAGTAAATGATTTTAAGTCTAATCCAGTCCTTCCTAAGGCTTTTAAAATTCTATTAACATAATTCGTGGTTATTATTTTTGCCGATAGATGGCGCTGCCTCCTCGCACGTGATTCTACCCGAGAGTATAAAAAAGCCGTTATTGAGGTTGCTTTCCCTTTCTAGATATTTTGTTCTCCTGATGAGGTGGGACCTGTAGCTGCCCTCGAAATCGATTGAGTGTTCAAGTAAATGTACGCCAAATACAAGGTTGTTTCAGCGATTTTGATTCTTTTTGCTTTATTATTAAGAATCCGTTTTCTTCGCGTTTATGCCCCATACAGTTCAACAACAAATTCTTAAGGACTTTAAAAGCAGCATAGCAGCTTATATTTAGAATTCGAGATGCTGTGTTAAGTGTTGGATGTATTTCACCATTTTTGTTTTCAGTCGATCTCAGTTCATCATACTAATATTCAATTTTCCTAGTAAGATGGCTAGCAAAAAACATTTTTTGTCTTTGTATTATTAACTATTTTTGCTTAAACGTTATTAATAACGTTCTTTGCAGCTTTGCTTCAGAAAATTCAATTCAACAGCAAAATCACAAAATATTTAAAAGCAGCATATCTTTGGAATTACCGATAAAGTGTTAGCGCGTGGAAGAAAAAAGTGTTTTATTCCCGCAGCATCAACACATTGCTTTCATATACCGGAGTTTGTTAATTAAAAGTGAAAGATCTTACATTTTCCCAAATGGCAACAGTCTCGCCTGCTAGAGATTAAAAATGTTTTTTTTTCAACTCCCTCGCTTGCAAATCGTTGAGTTTGTTAATCAAAAATTCAATAAAGTTTTATAAAATATGAATAAATAATAAATGAAATTCGAAATTCAAAACTCGGGTTTCAAATGCTCGTTTCCATATAGTAGACTACGTTATTCAAAATTTAATGGCTCTGGGTACCGTTGTGTTTTACTTCCTTGTATGAAGTAAAGGAAGTATTGTAATCTCGAAAAAGTTCGTGTGTCGTATTTTAACAAAAATAAACATTTTGATCTCTCTCGATTCTGTTTGAACGATCCTTTGCATTACATCTGTACGTGCGAACAGAATGAATTGCTCTTTTTGCCAAAATGGACTGTAAAATAGATTTAAAACGTTTTTAGAAGGGATTTTTTCGAGACGTCTGTACGTATGCAAGCATAAATTAAAAAGGAATAACCTCAGAACGTTGAAATTTTGTATATATTTTACTGTTATAACTTGCAGATGTGCACCTCTCTTTTGGTTGCAATCTGCCGCACCGAAAGTATATAAATATATGTATTCCTTTGTGATAAATATATGTATATACCCATTCGGTTACCCTGCTCAGTGAACGAAGTTTTTTTTTATTTGTTATTCTTATATGTTGGTAAATAGTGCATTTTTTGCTTTAAAGGTGGTTGAATTATATTGTTCTTTTATGTTCCGGTTAAGGTTTTTGTGCCTCTGCATGTAACAGTTGTAGAATTATCAACAATGTTAAAGTTGGTACGTTCCGCTAAGCCTAACGACTCCTCAATTTGTTTACATTTGAAATCTAGTAGCATAGTGAATTAAGTCAGTTTCTGCACTAACTTCAGTGTTCTTTTCGCCGAGTGGCACAGAAATATTTTGCGACGAAAACTTTCTTTCTGCCTAATTAATTTAAAGTCTAATTATAATTGTAAGAATTGTTATTTAAGTGTTTGTTTTTATATCTAATTGGTATTTTAACTTTTTCTGTGTTTTACAATTTAAAATGAAGATGTTTTGAGTGTTTAAGTAATTTTTCCTTGCCACAAAATGAGAACTGAATTGATTTAATGAGAAATACCTCTCTGATGAAATTCCTGGTAATAAGCTTAAATGAAATGCAGCAAAGGATGAGCGTAATTCAATAAGTCGTACATGTAAGTCATGTGTCTGCATTAGAATTTTTCCCATTGCGAGGAAGACACATATAAGCAGATTCTTCATTATTTAATTTCTTTAAAAATAATACAGAGCGATACTGTTTGGTAACAACAAATTGGAAGCTGATTCGCTGTTTATATCGAACCTACGGAGAATCTCATTTCGAGACTAATACCCCTTTTTGGGCTTAAAATATTATCCTGGGATAAACTGAGCTGTTATGACGAAGTTTCGTGTGTTTTATTTGTTCGCTTTTATAATTCGTTGCTGCGTGTGTGGTGTGTAAATATTTCTTTAGAAGGCTAAATTTGTTTCGGTAAATTGGTTTCTATTGTTGAGTTTTCTGCTATTTATCAATCGCAGTAATGTGGACTGAAATCTGGTATAAAAAGATCAAAGGAAAACAATTTTCTCGATTATAGCTAGGAGCTATTTGTAGTCGTATTTCTTTTTAGGTTAGGAGAAACTACTAACGCTAAAATAACTTAATTAATTGTTTTGCGTAAACGAAACTTACAGAAACTGAATTGATTTCTTACGTTTTAATATTACTTAGCATTATAAGAGGTTTATGTGACGGGTATTTTTGAAGCCAAGTCTTCACTTGAGGAGGCTTTGAGGAACATAGTCCTTTAACTAAATACACTTATGTCCATAAATTAAGGATAATTCGGAATCACACGGAAATCGAAATCTAAAGTTAAACTGCCGCCTGTAGAACTATCCTGCACATCTTCAAGAATAATATGCAAATTACACGAATCTACCAGACGCTGCCGATAGTACGTTACAAAGACGAGAGTGTAAGAGAGGTATATATAAGGAATGGTAGCAAAGAAGCAAAATTGTTCACAAGCGTTCTGTAAGCCACTCACTGCCAGCGCCGAATAATTATGAGACAGAGGACGCATGTGGATGATTTTTTACGTGGCAGAATTATCGGCTGCTTGGAATGTGGGCGTACTCAGATGGAAATATCCGAGGAACTTGGTATAGCCCAGTGTGTCATCTCTAGGCAACGATTCCAAAGTGTCAGTAGACGTTACAGTCCAGGTCACCCCTCCCCGAGTTACAACGCCAAATGACGACCGGTATTCGGCAATAACTGTCAAAAGAAGCAGATGGAGCACAGCATCAGACTTCTCTCGTCAGCAACCTTCAGCCACGGGTAGGGCAGTTTAAAGGCAAACCGTGTACAAACGTTTGGAACAGATTGGTCTATACGCTCGCAGGCCTGTTGGATGTGTTCCGCTTACGCCAACTCACTGTCGCAGCGTTATCCACATGCAATGTGGATATCGACACAGTGCGCTTGTGTGATGTTTTCCGACGAGTCCCAGTTTAGCTTGCAGTCTGATTCACGTCAGAATTTCATATGGGTAATTACAGGGACCCGCTGCCACGAGACAATATCATTGAACGACACCGTTACGTTGCTGCAGGATTGCCCATTTGGGGTGGAAGTATACTGGGCTACAGAACAGATCTGCATGTCCAGATCGGAACAATAACAGGCCAAATTTTAGGAACATCATTCTAAAGGAGCATGAACGTTTGTTTAGGGGTGCCATGGTCACAGAATTTGTGTTTAGGGGTGACAACGCTCGTCCTCACCATGAAAACATTCTAAAGGAATGCCTTCAATCTGTGGATATCCGCGTATGGAATGGACAGTGTTCTCTGACCTGATTTGAATCTCATACAGCATGTGTAGGACATGCTCGGCGGACGAATTGTAACCTGTCAAGCCCCTCCTGCATGTGTACCAGAACGTCGGAGAGCCCTGCTTGCTAAGTGGAGTAATCTTTCCCAAGATCAGCTCGATAATTTGATACTCAGCATGCCTAGGCGTTTTGCGGACTGTATTTCATCGTCTGGGAGACATACGATGTATTAACCATCATACTAATCATATAATATTAAGTTTTTATTTTTGTAACTGCTGCTGGGAGCAACAGTAGTAGTTTTTAGGAATGGTATGATACATACACCATCTTTTCTGTTTTTATCTTTTCTTCAATAAATGGGCTTTATGAGTAAGTCTCGTTAGTTTTGTTTCTGAACCTTTGTTTGCCGGAGCTGACATTGTCCTTAACTCATGGACGTGAGTGTATTTAAATATTTCATACTTTCACATTGTGTGGTGCCACTCTTTTATCTAACAACTAAATATGGAAGAACCTAATCAACAGCTAAGCGAATAATCGCTTTAGTTCAGGAACAGAGACGTAAACTCCAGAAGGTTGAGTACCCTTTATTGATCAAAATAAGAATTTGACAATTGGCCCCTTTATCAGGGCGTACAGCGAAGCCTCCACTTGGGCTTGAACTCAAAATAATAAGACTTAACTAAAGAGATATAGCCGAAGCTATAAAAATTCTAAGTAGTTGGCCCCTAAATATCGAATAGGCTAGCGAAACTACGAAGGGCCTGTAATACGGCTGAGAGTAGTAACAGGTTGGAGAGTCGTGGCCCAAAAGGCAATTGCGTGCTATTCAGGAATCCTAATCCTTTCGACTGAAGTCAGTGGAACTTTGATTTAAATATTATCTACTACTCATTTGCATTTAACGCAATTCTAAAAACTCATTCTGCGCTAACCGCGCGCTATTCAGGAACTCTAAGGATCTCTTTCGAAGTCAGTGGAACTCAGATGAGTAGGCGAAGCTATCAAGGGCCTGAAGTATGGCCACGTGTAGTAATAACTTAGAGAGAGACGTAACCCAAAGGCGAACGCGCGCTAGTCAGAAACTCTGGCTCTCTAACGCAGTGAAACTTCGATTTAAATACTACTCTTACTCATTTGCATTAAACACGATTCCAAAAACACATTCTGGTAGGAAGTTGTAAGCTGAAAATAGGAGGGACAGAAAAGTAGCTTTAACTAAAGATTATTGTTTAAAACTTAAGGTAATGCTGTAAAGTTTAAGTTACTAATATAACTTTCATTAAGGGCTGTAAAAGTTTCAAGTAAAATACTGTGATGTAATGTTTTTATTATCATTCATATACACTCATGTCCATAAATTAAAGATAATGCGAAATCAGGCAGAGGAAAAGTTAGAAGCAAAACAAATTTGACTTCTTTTTAAAGCTTCTTTATTAAACAAAAGGTAAAGAGCAAAAAAAAGATGCTATATGTTTGATATTATTAAAAAAAATAGCGATTTTTTCTCCCTGGAGCAAATTGCAAAAAAAATCCTATTTACAAAAAACCAATATTACATGGTTGGTATGATCGTTAATACATTGTATGTCTCCAAGACGATGCAATACAGTCCGTACAACGCCTAGGCATGCTGAGTATCAAATTATCGATCTGATCTTGGGGGATATTACACCACTCAAAAAGCAATGCTGTCCGAAGTTCCGGTAGACATGTAGGAGGAGGTTGACGGGCTGCAACTCGTCGGTCAAGCATGTCGCACACATGCTCTACTGGATTCAAGTCCGGTGAAAATGCTGGCCTGTCCATACGGGTGATATCCTCCGATTGAAGGTATTCACTTACGATGTTTGCACGGTGAAGACGGGCGTTGTCATCCACAAACGCAAATTGTGCGCCCATGGCGTTCCGAAACAAACGTTAATATTGTTCCAGAATGACGACCCGATAGACTTGGCTTGTCATGGTTCCAATTTGAACATGCAGGTCAGTTCTGGACCCTAGAATAATTCCACCCCAAACGAGCACTCCTGCACCACCGTAACGGTGTCGTTCAATGATGCTTTCTTGGTCTGAGGCTGTGCTCCGCCTGTTTCTTTTGGCAGTAACTGCCAAATACCGGTCCTCATTCGGCGTTGTAACTCTGGGACGACCTGTGCTGTAACGTTTACTCACATTACCATCATCTTAGAATCGTTGCCAAAGCCTGGAGATGACACTCTGGGCAATTCCATGTTCGTCTGATACTTCCAGTTGGGTACGCCCACATTCTAGACGGCCGATAATTGTACCACGTAAAAAATCATCCGAATGCGTCCTTTGTGTCATAACTATTCGGTTAATGCACTGAAATGCTTATAAAGCGCCTGCGAACAATTTGACTTTTTTGCCTGTATTCTTTATATATCACTCTGTTACACTGTCGTCATTGTGACGTACCACCGGTGTCATCTGGTTACTTCCTGAAATTTGCATATGATTCTTGAAGATGTGGGTAGTGATTTTACAGGCAATATATTTATTTTAGAGTTCGATTTCCGCGTGACTCTGAATTATCCTTAATTTATGGACATGAGTGTATTTCAGTGGCTTTGGTTAAAAGTTTCTGCGTCTTTGCTTTCAAATTCGCTACCGCGTTAAAAAATTCCAGTATACATAGAAAAGCCATTAAACGCTGTCGCATTTTAAATTAATTTTTTTTACTTAAAGTTTTCTTTCTAGGGGTTCTGGATATTTCTAGTTATTCGTTCTGCAGTATATTCAAAATGTGACTGTTTAAAATTCATCAGATAATTTAATTTCACTCTCTGTTTCTGTTAGCATAAGAAGCCAGGATAGAAATCTTGAAATTAACTCAAAAATCATTACCTTTATTGTTTTCACGAGTTCCCTTAAATGTGTAACTACACAGTTATTCGGTTACTAACGATCTTTCTGATTGCATTAAACCATCTTCTTGACTGTATGACACGATTCTAGCAATTATTTTTACAAAATCCAAATAATTATAGAATGCGGGATATTTTCAAGGGCATAACCTGAAGTGGGACGGTGCATCGAAATCTGAGATTTTTTCGCAAAATCTGGGAGGATATTGGATCCATTTACTTTCCATCTTCAAATGCAGAAGACGAGAATAAAAAATCGGAGTGTAAAATAATATTAACCCTAAAGAGGGTGCGAAGACACTGTTTCCATTAGCAAAAATATTCGTTCATTCTGCGAAATGTTGGCACAAGACTGTTTTGAAAGAGTTATTCATGTAATGATAGAAATAAAAAATGTAGTAGCCATATTTATTAGTGACGTCAATAATGCTTCCCTTTCGTACTTCTGCAGAAAGTCGATATCAGTTTATATTTGTTACGGCTGTTATTTTGCGCAAGGAGTCAAACATCATATCATTAGCAACTTCCTTCTACGTTAGAGATTACAATCGGTGAGCCATTTGTCCAACTCCACTTCTGTCATTCCGGTTCGATGTCACTTAATAAGCAGCGCACGATATCTTTCCGGGAAGACGGAAATAAATAAATAAATAATAATAATAATAACTCAATGTGGGTGGCTCGGTAATTGAAGCCAGTTTGACACTCCATTCATCTTCATTACGTCTCTTACGCTTTCAGACGCAAAAGAAGAGAAATGAGCAAATAGAATTTGGGCTTTTAAAAGTTTTATATCTGAAAATCGTCTGCTGTCAGAGATGGAGTTTCGTGTACTTCAAGATCTGAGTCTTCTGATCTGTGATCTGAATCTTCAGAT
>KK120398.1:96097-114887 GCA_000611955.2 Stegodyphus mimosarum | reverse complement strand
AGCATCCTCTCTCCACGGTGTCTCCAGACTCGAATCCTACCATCGTGGTGTTGCAGACAGAAGTGTGACTCGACAGTAAAGACAATTTCATTCCATTCTGCTGTCCACATCCTTCTTTCACCGCACCATTGGCAGCGAAAACGTTTGTGGTTCTGCGTCAAGGGTAGATGAAGCAATGGACGTCTTGCGGACAGACCACTCTGCTGTAAACAGCGTCAAATGATATGCGCAGACACTGGATGATGCATTAAAGACTGAATGTGCTGTGCTATGGTTCATGATGTGGCTGAGCGATCCGTCACCGCCATACGCACACTGTTCCTGTCATCACATGAAGTGGTGCACTGAGGTGGATGCGATCGAACACATCGGTCCGTCGAACCCTCCTGCATCCAACAGTCACATATCCTCATTACAGTTGTTTGGGTTCGTCCAACATGACTACCGATTTCGCCGAAAGATAATCCACACTCTCAGTAGGCCACTATCCTTCCTCTGTCGAACTCGGATACTTGATCAAACGATGATTGCTGTTTACTACAAGGCATAATTGATCGTTTTTTTTTTTTTTTTTGAAAAAACCACAAGAAAAACACAATTGCCAGACTTGAAATCTTCAAAAACTTCAAGCCTTAAATAGTGCTTTGAAGAGGCGCCTGTGATGTGCGTCTATGCTGAAATTCTAATCATTTGCATATCTCATCTCTGCTAATGCATGTTGTAAATTTCATGTTATTTGCATGCTTCCTTCAGGGTTGTTGCATTTACATTGGCCAGCAGTTTACATTGAGATGGTGCATTGGCTGATTCTGGATACAGAAAAGCAAAGATTTTTGTAGAAGAGAGATTTCAAATGGTTTTCAAAGTTTCTCCTGATGAAGTGGCATTGAAGTTGATTGAATTCCTCTTCTTTTGAATTTTTTAAATTTCTTTAAATTTCCTGGGATTTTTGATTTGGGGTATACTTGTTTAGGAGTTTTGGTTTTTACAATTTTAAAAATTCTTTGTTGCATTTATAGGATTATTTGAGATTTATTGATTGCAAATTTCAGTTTTCGTCTTTGTGAAGATGTGGTTCTAAATTTCTTACTTTACGTCTTTACTAATATTTTTTCAGCAGCTTAATGTGCAAAAATACTAGGCACGTTTGTGTTTTGTTTTGAAAAAATGTTTTGTAATTATGATATATACATGTAAATATACATACATATATACACTGAAGTTCGAATGAATTAGGGATAGGAGGGGCTATGCAAATTGTGTAGCACTGCACATCATTTATGTGCAAGTGAGGGCGCTGTGGTAACTGCATATATAGTGTGTACTGTGGTTGTTCTGAAATAGTTGTTGGAATTGTCAGTATGGGTAAACTCCCTGATTTAGATGCCTTTGATCGCAAACAAATCGTAGATGCGTGACGCATGGGCCATTCAATTTCTGAAATCGTCAGACAGCTAGGATTTTCAAGGTCGACAGTGTCAAGAATATCCCAAGAATATATGGATGGTGGACAAAAAAACTAACAATCGGGCAAACTGCAAAGGGCATAGTAAGAGACAGCTTAGGTGTATTGTACGTAGCCAGCAAAGCCAAACATTAGCTCAAATTACCATTCAGTTGAATGACGGTGCCAGTCGTACAGTCAGTAAATGGACTGTGCAACACTCGCTTCACCGTACAGGTTTCAGGAGCCGCCAACCTACAAGATTACCATTGCTCAATGCTCGCCATTGGGCTTCATGTCTTGCCTGGACAAGAGAGCACAGAGACTGGAGTGTAGAGGACTGAAAACGAGTAGCATGGAGTGATGAGTCTCGATTCCAACTACTTAACGCCGATGGGCGGCTGAGAATATGGCATCAGGCTCATGAAGCCACAGATCCCGCATGCCAGGTTGGAGCTGCATAAGGGCATGGTGGCTCAATCATAGTCTGAAGTGTTTTTTCATAGCATGGTTTGTGATCCTTGGTGTGTGTACCAACCTCCCTCAATGCAATTTGGTGCATAGAGTTGCTGGGTGATCACCTCCATCTGTTTATGCTGTTCTGTTATCCGCACAGTAATTGAGTTTTCTAGCAAGACAACTGTACCTCTCACAAGTCCTTGACTACTGCCTGGTTGGATGAGCATTCCTCTGACTTTTCTGTCATAAACTAGCCACCTAGAAGACCAGACTTACATCCTATTGAGCATCTTTGGGATGTTTTGGAACAAGGTGTGAAAGGCCATCACACAGCACCAATGAACCTTACTGAATTATGGACAGCTTTAAACAATATTTGGCAAGCCATTCCAGTGGAACATTTCCAGAAACCTGTTGAATCTAGGCCTCTTCGTGTGGCAGCCGTTATCAGAGTTAGAGGAGGTCCAACTCGTTACTAAGAAGTATCTCTAATTTAGTGGCACTTCTGTGTATTTACATATAAATAAATATACATCCTATGAAAAAAAAAAAGAAAATGCATCCAGGAGGAGTAATGCAAACTGGACACAAAGTGATATGCATACAGGTTTTGATAGAAAATGCAAAATTTTAAAGTTTGGCAGCCAATGAATGAGACTGCAGTGTCTTAAATATGCAACTCGCAGGATATTAAAGAGGAGAAATTTTGATTCCATGTCGTATATTCTTTGTGAATTTCATTCCATGTATTCAGGTAGACAGTAACTATGCCTCACATACAGATCTGCAAACAATATGCACAGATGTTAACATTTGAGAGAGGATGCCTAGTTGGGCTCAAAGAAACCGGTTGGTCTAATTGGCAAATTGCTCAACACTTGGATAGGAGCAATGCCACTACTAATGATGAACCATGGCCATGGCCAAAAACAGCATAAAAAAGGAAGCAGTTGGCATAGATGGACAACAAGACATGAGGACTTTAATGCTTAATTTCAAGGTTTGCAGTTATGTTACATTTTTAGTCATGATGACAGCAGTAATACATGTGACGCATAATGGAGATGATGTAACAGATGTTGTGAACCATAAAATCCTTGGATAAGAAGCATATATCTTTACTACTTTACGATTACACTGTTTAAATATCATATTGAGTAGCATGACATAGTGGGGGTGATCTGCTTCCCAAAATTTTTAAATATGCACTCACATTTTCACATTTTTTTAAACAATTGAGAAAGAAGGTGAAGTGAGAGACATGGTTTATTCAAGCAGCAGCAGGGAAAAGAAAATAATGTGTGCTAACTGTGGTCATATTTATAGCCAAAAAGTCTTTCTGTCAATCCCAAGCAGGGAATGGGCTAAAGATTTCATAGTGCAGAGAAATTGCCAAGAAAAACTGACTAACGTAACATACTACCGATTGACAATCATGCAAAGTGTATCATCGAAGAGGGGATGTGTTTAATTAAAATTTATGAATTTACGGTATATTGCCAGTTGGTTGCAATTAAGTTTAATAATTTTGTTTCACATTTTATATATATATATATAGGGTTCATTTTAAGAAATAAAAATGACACAAAAATATATTTTGAAAGAAGAATCATGTTTTATTCACAACTTTTATTTAATAATTTAAAATACTAATTTCTATACATAAGTACATTTTTCTTTCTTTAATTCACATTGATAATACAATTAGTTTATGAATTTTAACACTTTCCAAACACTATCAGTCCTCAATATCAGCAACTGATTAAAAAGAAAATAAACTTTTTCGTTCAAACTTTCAAAGTGTGTTCTTATTGGAGATTTATGGGGGGAAGGGGGGAACACTAATAATGCTAGTTACACAGAGTATAGGCAACCATCTAATTACAAAAGATATACAGTGGTACCTTGATATAAATCATTAATCCATTCTAGATCCTCGGATGTACACTAAATAATTTTTTTCAATCAATCAGAAATAAAGGGAAAATAATTCATCTGTTCTTATAAAAAAATCTTATTGTTATTATTATAATACTGTTTAATACTAAAATGTAAATGCAGTGGATGAAATATATACTTCACATATATGAAACATTGTATGTGATAATGTACATAAACGTTTTTCTACTATTCAGATCAAAAAACAATTTTTCAACATGCTCTGAAGTTTCTGATCTTTGTTTGGTAATCTATTTCAATCACCTTCCCAACATTAGCTCAGAGAGGGTTTTTACTATTTAGCAGCAAAGGCATACTGAAGCTAACGGAGAGTGGTACTTTTTTTTTTTTTTTTTTTTTTTTTAAAGGGGTATTTTTTTTTTTTTTTTTTTTTTTTTTTGAAAGAGGTAAATAAGTATAGTGCATGTCACGACTCATCAAACTTGAGTCGTATTCCAAATAAAAATTTTTCCATCCAAACACGACGTATACCAAGTTGGGCTTATTAGGAGGTACCACTTTATGTTTAGAAATTGGCTTTATTAGAATACAGAAATAAAGATTTGACAAATATACTGAGTGTGATTTCATTTCTACCCGGCACAAAAACAATTCATTCAAGTACAAAAACATTCTTCTAATGCTACTGTAAAATTATGTTTAATACAAATAATTCATTTTTTTAATGGGCTTTAAGACTAAGATTTACATCTGGATGGATTTCCTATAATTATGAGGGACAATTCCTTATTTCTTATTTATGTCGATTCTGTATATAATCACTGCAAACACTCAATATGAATTTTGCTACTATCATTTCATATAATGACGGAGATATTTCTACTAGATCAAAATAGAAATATATTCAAGAATCAAATAATCATGAGTTCTTTAATGGAATGTACATACTTCTTAAGAACAGTTTGTATAAGAGAATTTGGACTTATATATACCATGCTGCACTTGATACTCATGAAATGATGGAAAAATAGAAAATACATTTCATTGAGCTATAAAATTTTAAATAAAAACACAGTAGCTGATTGATAATATGATGTAGATAATTCAGAAACAGAAGTGTGGCTCTGCAACACATAATTTCAGTAGATAAAAGATACAGATAAAAGCTTATTTCATGTAAGAAAATATTTTGATGGTGAAAAGTGGTGCAATGAACTACGAACCAAAATACTATTAACAATGTGTGGTGAAGTTCAATATATTTAAAATGTGCCACAAAATATTTCAAATAATTCGCAACAGTGGAAAAATTTAGCAATGTTTTAATAATAAAGTTTTGGCAAATTTTTTTTATTTTGAAAAGACGAAACTTTATTCACTCGCAAAGTTCAGTGCAGTTTTAATTTTGACAATCTATGATTGCTTTTTACCCTAAGTTTAAACTAAAAGAACACTTTGAGAGCTACGATTCAATGCTGGAGAAATGTAAAATCTAATGTGGGTACAACAGTATGGAAATTCATAAAAAATACTAAGAAAATAAGAAATACTGATGATACCTAACAATCAATCTAATTGATGAAAGGTGAATTTTGAGGACATCACTTTTTAATTAAATTTAAATACCAAAACTGTGAAACAAAAATCTACATTGTCTGTTTTGGGTGATGCATCAGAATGAATGCTGTTTTTGATCATCAGATGGAGCATTATTTAGTTTTATATTTAAAATAAATGATTAAAATGGACCTCATAAAATTAATTAACTAGTGATAGGAGCAATTACTTTGAGATTTTCTGGCAGATAGCAATGGAAGGAAATAAAGATTTATTGAATCTTGGATTCCATATAGCTCTCCAACAGCATTCTCATCCCCCCCCCGAAAAAATCAAGAACTTCTATATAAAATATTACATATTTTCATTACAATACAGATAATCATAAGATATTACAGAAAATGGACACAGATATGAAATGTTTAATTTAATTTAACCATTCTTCAGATGTACAAGATAAACAGACTTCTAAGACCAGTTTAATACATTGTTGAAGATATACCCTCATACCCATTGGAAAAATCCCATTTTTATGAAATTACAAATATTCATTAAGTGAAAAGTTCAAAGACAAAATTCCAAAAGCTTTTAACAATTCCAAATGCCTTCTGACAATTTCCAGAATGCCTTTTGAAAAAACTGCAATTTATTTATATTGGACAGAAATGAATTTGTATCTCATCGAATCAGATGATGAATGCAGATAAATAAAAAAATCAACTACCATTTTTCAAGAACAGATTTCAATCCTTATGCTCATTATTAAATAGAAAAAAGGGAAGTCAATCAAATGTAGAATTATTCAGCTTTAATTTTAGATTCTATAATAGCATCAATTAAAAATGAACATGCTGCTGCAAATGGTCAAACACTTAAGCAGAAAATCATGATGCTACTATTTACATTGCAGACACAAAGATAAAAAATAATGCAATAATAATATTAGAGTAAACTAGCATTTTTAAACAAATGAAAAGCAGTGCAAAATTTTGGGGAAACACTCAACAATCAATTAAAAGCAGTCAGCACAGAAATGATTATTCATACACAACACACAGTAGATCTTTTGACATAAAATATATCTTTACATATTTTGTCTGTAGAATCGTAATTTCCAATATTGTTGCATTATTTTTGTATTTTATGGAGGAGTTTGTTTTTACTCTGCATGAACATCAGTATCGCTTCTTAAAATCTAGTACATATAATATTAACAGTTTTAATACATTTTCACAGTAATAGCATAGAAGATCATTCTACATTAATATGATTTTTTAGATATCAGATATTTAATGCACATATGTAAAATTATCACATTTATTAAGGAGTACTATATTTCTTCCCAAAGCATGAATATAGCATGCAATTTTATGCTTCCAAGCATACTAATAACACTATCAGCATTTCTAATTTCGTAAAAGATATAATGAATAAAGGTCAAAGTAAGACTTATAATTGTAACGAAATTGCTCAGACTGAATCACCTCCTTTTCCAAAAGATAGTGTATTCAGTTAACTTTTTCTATCATAGTTTCTAACACAATTTAATCAAACTGAATGTTCAGAAATTTCTAACAATGAAAAGCAAGCAACTTAATATTATAGTAATAAAAAAGAACTCAGTATTAAAGAGAAAAATATGAATCATACCTCATCCATTGATTTCATTTCCAAACGTAATTTATCCAAAATTGTGATGAAAAGCTGAAAAAAAAATATTTTATAAAAAACTTACATTTTATCTGCTTCATAAGGCACATACATTAACAACCTAAGAAAAATTATTATTAAACAACAAAATTTTAATTATAAATTTTTTATATGAAAGAAATAAAAAATAAAACTGATTTTTATCCTAGATAACTTAATGGGAAGTAACAATCGATAGTTCTTCCATTTCTCTCACCACAAAGTCATTCCCGATTTTTCCAACTTTTAAATTCTTACATTAATAATACCCAGAAATGCTTTAAAAAAACTTTCGATTTATTTGTTAAATGCTCACCAGTTAATTAGTGAAAATTCTGACTAACAATTCGACAGAAAATTTAAATTTATAATGCAGGCTAGAATAATAATAATATAAATAATAATAATAAAACATTCTCCTTACTCAAAAATAATTAAAACAGCTATTTAATTTGTAGTCTTACATAACTTTTAACTAATAGTAACTCGTACTTAAAATACTATCACAAAAAAAAAATTTAAATAAACATCTAAAAAAAGTTCTTTTTCCTGCAATTCCACTTCTTCCTGTTTGCATACATATAAATAATTATATTCTATTTATTTATTTAAAAACATTATAATTTATACATAAGTAATTAAATAATATTTGTATTCAAATATTTATAATAAAAATTGTATCAATAAAATAGTTTGTCATAACACATTCCAGAAATAAATTTTATATATACTGCTTCAGAATTTATTTACAGCCTATATATGTGTATATATAGATAGATAAATAAGGAAAATCTGCATTAGTATAATACATGTGAATTTTTTTTTTCAATTATATTAAAATCAAGTCTCTCTGCTAAACCTTTGTCCTGTTCCCACTTCCTCCTTTTGCTGAACAAACATCATAGTCCACTTATTTAACATAAGAAGAATAAATTTAGGAAAGTATCTAGTAAGAAATCTACACACTGATGTTTAAAGAATGTGAATCATTTAGTTCAACATCCCCTTCTCAGGTCTTCCCTCTGGGTTTACTTCTGTGTATTCAGACATCAAAATATAACATAATATATCTATTATTTCTAGTACTTCCTTTTCATTAACTATATACATATAATGAATAGAGATATTGAGATATTTTAAAACAAATATATAATATGGAAAATAATAATACAATGGCTACATTAACATGCTGAGCATGCTTTAAAAAAGAGAGGGAAGTCAAATGTTACCTTATATGTACACCCTGCACAAAAAAAGGGGGGAAAGTTCTATATTTCCCGTTTTACTGGACTAATTGTCGAAACTTAACTTGCGCTTTTCATGTCTCAAACGCATGACTTAGGATATATGTTAGATCAGGGGTGAGCAACGTGTGGCCCGTTAAACAGTTTTATGCGGCCCGCCAAGCATTTCTAAAATAGAATTTATTTTATTGACTTTCTCCCATCCATTATAAAAATAATTATGATAAAATGGTAGTACATACTAAAGCAAAACAATTTTTTGTGACAAATTACTCACTTGTCGACGACTTGTTCAAACATGCAATACGAACATGCCACGTTTGTGTTTGCTTCTGTCACACAATCAGTCACACTGGTAAGCTGTTATAACCAGCAATTTTAGCAATTCTTGTGTTTCTTGAAAGGCATGAGTGCACTATTATTATCAAAAAGGTGTAGGCTACATAGCCGCACTCGTGCTGCCAAGCCATTTTCAGTAGTGATACCTATTGACAGAAAACGAAAGTGCTAATATCTACTACTACTACTTTCGCTTCTAGCCAGGAATTCCCCGTCGCATGTAAACAGAGTAGTTGTGTTCTTAAAAAGTAGAAACTGCAGGCTAGAGAGAAGAAATAAAGATGTTGTAATGCGAAAGTAGATTCTTGCTTTTTGAACATTGCAAACAACAAAAACATTGCAGCGGTAACAAAGGTAATGTTAGAGTTTTTTTATTCAAAATTAAGTTTTCCTACAAATTTTTTTTATTTTCACAATTTTAATCCATAACAGCATGTCGGAAAAACAAACAAAAAAATGGAAGGTTGCGGATAAGCACAGGCATTTCCAAGAAAAGTGGAAATTTGATTATTTTTTCACTTTCATCAAAGATAAAGCTGTATGCATAATATGCTCAGAGACACTGTCGACATTAAAAGAATATAACATAAAAGGCATTACAATACAAAACATGAACAACAATATAAAAACTTAACAGGATAACTCCGGATAGATAAGTTAAATCAAATGGAGAAAAACTTGGGAAAACAACAGGCTATTTTTAAAAATCAAACTATTTTATCAAATATGGCAGTAAAGGCTAGTTTTGTTGTCAGTCAAAAAAAAATGAAACCCTTTGCGGATGGAGAGATGATAAAAGAATGTCTGACTGCTGCTGCAGAAATAGCATTTCCTAATAAAATAAATATTATTTCAAACATTAGTTTATCAAGATTCACCATTGCAAGGAGAATTGAAGACTTGTCCGAGAATACAGCAACAGTGCTTCATGAACAAATTGCAAAATTCGAATACTGTTCTTTGGCACTTGATGAGAGTTGCGATATTAGCGATACAGCACAACTGGCTATATTTTTGTGTGGTATTGATACCAAATTTAATATTACCAAAGAATTGTGTTCACTGATTCCAATGCAAGGGACCACAACTGGCAAAGACCTGTACGATGAACTAAAGTCTGTGTTCGAAAATTTTTCAATTTCATTAGAAAAGATTATTGGTATATCGACAGATGAAACACGAGCAATGTCAAGCATGGAGGTAGGAGTATGGGGAAGGCTATTTCAAGACATTAAGAAGGTCACAGGAAGGAAAATATTCGTTAACCACTGCATGATTCACCAGGAAAATTTATGTGCGAAAAGACTGAGTTTGCCAAATGTCACAGTACCAATAATTAAACTAATCAATTTTATAAAGTGGTGCACGTTAAATTACAGTGAATTTAAAGAATTCCTGAAAGATTTAGAAACTGAATATGGTGACGTGGTTTTTAATAGCAAAATACGTTGGCTTAGTAGAGGTGCAATGCTAAAAAGAGTATACAACTTAAAAAGCGAAATACAATTGTTCTTGGATACGAAGGGATATCCCTTTCCTCATTTTGGTAATAAAGAATGGATGTGCAATTTTGGGTTTTTTATTGACATGACTCAGCATCTCAATGATCTTAATGTGGAACTTCAAGGCAAAGGACAGTTTATTCACAATTTGTATAATAAAATTCAGGGCTTTGAGCACAAATTAAAATTGTGGAAACAGCATCTTTTACGAATAATTTGTCTCACTTTCCACATTTAGAAAAAGAAAATGTTACTACTTCTCAAAAATATGCACAATATACAGACATTTTAATCAATGAATTTCAATTACGATTCCAAATGTTCAAAGCTGAGAAGACAGCGGTTTCCATGAAAATGTTTTCCTCGCCATTTAATATCGACGTGGATACAGTTCCCAAAGACTTTCAAATGGAAGTGATTGACATGCAGAATAATACTGATTTAAAAAATGTATTTTGCTCAGTAAACATCGAAAATTTTTATAAATCTTATGTGAGCCCTGAGAAATTTCCGCTTTTGACGAAAAATGCAAAGCAAATAATGTCTCTGTTCGGAAGTACGTATGGTTGTGAACATTTATTTTCAACCATGAAATTAATCAAAAATGACCACCGATCAAGACTGAGTGATGCACGATTAGAAAGCTGTCATGAAATTAATCAAAAATGACCACCGATCAAGACTGAGTGATGCACGATTAGAAAGCTGCGTACATGTAGCTACCTTATCAATTCTGTCTGATATTGATTAGCTTGTATCGAAAAAACAGTGCCAAATTTCTCATTAAAAATTTCAAGTAAATTCGTTTTTCTGTTCTTTTCCTGTTTGTTTTTATTTTGCATTAAAATTTGTATACGAAATCATTACTTTTTTTTAATTTTATATTTTTTTTATTTCAACGTTTATTGTAATAAAGTTTTGTAAATTATTACTTTTGTAAATTAAGTGTTACTTTCTGTGTGGTCTGCCAAAAAATTTAAATTGGCCCGTTGATTAAAAAGGTTGCTCGGCCCTGTGTTAGATTATACATAGCATTGTTCTAACATAGGTATTTTGACACAAAATCAAGACTTTTTCTGATATAACATACCAATTGTTTTCCATATTTTGATTCTACGACTCAAATTATGCCAAAGTGCAAAGTTTTGTAAAACTTGCATGAGTAGTTTTTAAAAAATTAGCTCTCAAAATTTTAGCTCCTCACTGTTGATTGAATTTGGTATATATTTATTAATATCTCGTTTTTTATTAAGATTTTTTTATTCTTCTTTTCACATTTCGAAATTTAGATTCATTCCAAATTTGCCCGTTTTTTATGATTTACTTTTTAAATTTGTATTTCTAAATAATTTTTATAATTTTTTTGAAAACCATTTTGAATTATAACCTATAAAATTTTTACCATCATCTTAAAGCAGACATATTTATAAGTATACCTGCAAAAAAATACAGTTTTTTAATTCAAAGTTTCCTAAGACATGCGTGAATTTATATGCGCAAAAAATTTCGGATATTGGAGCATTTTGAAATGATCCTTCTTTTTTTTCATTTATATGAAAGGAAAATAGGTTGCTAAAAATTGAGAAGTTCGCCAAGCGAATTATTCTTATTGCAAACTGAAAAAAATGCACCAAGAAAAATTTTTTAGTTTCTCCATAAATTTCTCAACAAAAACTCCAAAATTTAATATCTAGGCATAATTTGAGTCATAGAATCAAAATATGGAAAAAATTGGTAAATTATTTAAAAAAATGTCTGATTTTGAGTCAAAAATACCTATGCTAGAACAATGCTATATATAAATCAAATATATATCCTAAGCTGCGTTTTCGAGACATGGAAAACACAAATTAAATTTCGACAATCAGTCCAGTAGAATGGGAGATTACGAACTGTCCACCCCCCCTTTTTTTGTGCAAGGTGTACATTTGAAACATAAATGAAAGATTACTTTCATGGCAATTAAATATGAATGTCTCACAGAGAAATCAAATTGTAAGCCTAAAGCTTTGCTCAAGTTATTTTCAAGCATTGGTTAAAAGACGTTCACAAAATGTTTTTTCAGCATATTGATATTCAATGATATATGACTTAAAAACAGTAATTTTTTTTTTTACTTGGCTTCTTTTGGACATAATCATTATGACAATATTACAATTCGTCTTCTCATTTTGATGGATAAAAATAATTTTTTCCCAGAGGCAAAAAAATATATACTTTAATTTTGCTTTTAGAAGGAAATATATCAGTTTTTTTAATGAACTGTGTAAGGTTTTAGTTAAACTAACAAAGTTTTATTTTAATTTAAATCTTTCTATCTCTTCTCATTTTCAACTTCCCATTAGAATAAGCGTGCGTTTTCAGCTTATGCTAATTTGAAGTGGAGCCAACGACTATTTAAGCAAGAGGTAGAAACCTCTCAGGGTGAGAGAGCTTTTAGTCTCAGACCACGATCATTCTATTCGACGTTCGCCTGACCAGCTAGCATTTAAATTCTAAGCCATAGCGCTTTACGTGATTGCTTATTGAAATAAATACAAGTGCGTCAGTATTAGTAAATCTTGCTACGCACCATTTAGTTAGAGGCCAACCTCGCGTTGTAAGCTCTGTGAGCAAAGACTCTTTAATTTCTATTTAGCTTTAGTTTTAAATTTATCTGATTGTTCATTTTAGACCCAAGTGTGGTCTTTTACTTTCTGTATCCCTCCTCAGTTGGAAAGTAGTTTGTAAATAATAGTGATTTAATAAAAGATGATTTTAAATCCCTTTCAAGTGCAGTTATTCTCCAACTCAATCACAGTATTCTATCACAGAACATAGCTGCATTCATCTCCCTGTTCAAGATCAGGACTTTAAGCTGTTACGAAGATGTTTTCCAAGAATATGTACCGAACACACAGTCCTGACAACTGTTATATAATATGAAAATAAAGAGAACAAAAAAACAAACTTTTTGCATTCACTTTATCAAATTCTCTTGAATAAATAATTTAGTATTGAATTATACTCACAGATACAATATCTGCTATGCATTTGCTAGTGTTGCCTTTATCATCTTTTATCGTGATAGGCCGATCTTCTTTTATACGTTGTATAGCTGCAGGACAATCTAGCTATGAGAAATAAATGCCAAAAAGAACACTTTTAATAATATTAACAAAATAGAAAATTCCCAAATTTATTCAAAAAGTCTTATTCTTAATAAAACAAACTCTTCATAAAATCCTATCAAATTTTCAGATCTTCAAATAATTAACTACACAAAAATTACTCTACGACAAACCCAGGAACTTCAAATTTGCAACTAATAAATGAATTGTACTTCAAACATTTCCATAAAAGTAATTAGTAACACAATAATTAGTCAAATACAACAAATCGAAAATATTTGTACCCAAATCAAAAATGTTTGTACCAATACATTAGATATTCAAAAAGAGATATTAATACTTATTCAAGTTCTTTAATAATTTGATATCAGATAAATTTATCAATTTCTGTCTTAAAAAAGAAGGGTGTTAAATATTCAATTTAAAGCTGAAGTCTAATAGGATTATGATAATTTATTCCTAAACCTGCAAAAGGAGGAAAAAGTTGGATGTCTATTGGTTAAAGATTTGTAAATTTTGTATTTTTGTATATAATGTAAATTTCATATTTTTTCTACATCCTATTCTTTTAATAACTCATGGGCGTATTTGATCTTTCTCAGTCTGCTAAATAGTGCTTTACCCAGAGAATATACCATCTTCTTTATGCTTTTTAGACCATTAGTCGGAAATAAATTATTTTCTTCCGTTTGATAAAAAAAAGTTTTCAAATGTCACAGAAACTAGTCTCTAACGGCAACTTTAACTAAACAATAACTTTATCTTGCCAGCTTTATGGCTTCAATATCTTGAATAAGGTACACCATGTCACTAACTACTACCTTCTTCCACTAAATACAACAACACTAATATTTTCTGTCACTGAGTACATTTACAGCTCTTCGTTTCAAATTTTGTAAACAAGTCAGTTAATTTTAACTTCCTTAAATACCTACTTTTTATTTTGCTTTTAAATCTATAAGAATGTATTAATTTGTACATAATTTTATTGATTTCAAATATCTTCTTTTGTACATATTTCAATTACTTTGTATCAATTTGTACGGATATCAATAATGTTTTATTCTTTTTACTGTACTGCAAAAGTGTTGTGGACTGTTTTTACTTCCTTGTACGAAGTAAAAAAGAAGTACCATAATCGCAAAAAATTTCGGGGACCATATTTCAACGAAAATATCTATTTTGACCATTATCGAATGCAATTTAACGATGTTTTTGAGTGACATCTGTATGTAAGGACAGAATAAAGGACACTTTTCCCCCAAAATAATTATAAAACTGATTTAAAATGGATTCTGAAGAGATCTTTTTGTAGCGCCTGTGCATACATACCTACATATGTATGCATGTATCTCGCATAACTCAAAAACGAGTAGCCTCAGAATGTTGAAATTTTATATATAGGGCTGCTATAACATGTAAATGTGCACCTTGCATTTTGGTTGCAATCAGCCACACCAAAAGTATATAAATATGTGTATATATATATATATATATTCACTCTGTTACTCTGCTCAGTGAGCTCAGTTTCTTCATTCTTATAAGTTTGTAAATTGTGCATTTTTTGCTTTAAAAACAATTGAATTACGTGGTTTTTATCTTTCGGTTATGAATTTATGCCCTTAGTTAACCTGCATGCAATAACTGTGGAATTATCAACAATTTAAAAGTTTTTTAAGTGCGGCTAAGTCTAATTTTTGGTTATTATAGTGGCCATATTTGTTTACATTTGAAGCTTAGCAGAATAGTGGATTTGTTGCCAATCTAGAGAAACGAAGCATCGCAACAACAAAGTAATGTCTTCTTTTATTATTGTGAATTAAATTATGCTTGATTCATTCTGGAATTATCTTTTAAATTATTAGCTGTTTTTGCGTACAAATTGTAATTTTAATGATAAAAATTTTTTTTAAATAGTTTTAACTGTATTTGGTGTTTTATGTTTTTCTATATCTCTCAATTTTTAATGAAAATATTTTAAATTTTTATGTATTTTTGCCTTACCATGAAGTGAGAACTGAATTGATTAGTAGTGCATGCTCATTAGGTAAGCGGCGCTGAATCGTCTGTGAAAAACTGCTTCTTTTTTATTTGTTTAATTTCTTTCACACATCGTTTTAGATTTATTATATTATTTGAGTAGAACTTGTGATAATTCTTCAGATGCTATAATTTTGCTCACTCTGTTATAAAATGAATGAGATGTAACACTGTTAAGGGAACGCAGCCCCAAAGTGTGGCTATGGTACATAAATATAGTGAATTTTAAAGAGTGCATTTATTCTATTGTGGTTTATGTGCTATCAACCAAGTAGATTTAATTCAATATGTTTAAATGAAAAGCAGGAAAATTACATATAATTTAATATTCCATACAAGGAAGTCATGTAGTGTACACATCACATTTTTTTCTAAAGTGAGGATTTCACTTAATTCAGTTCATAACAAGTACCTTAAATTAAAAAGAAAATCTTACACATTTTTTCGGTTTTGTTTATGACAACTATTTTAGTCAAGAATAATAATTATCTTTCTCTTTTTTGAGTTTTGATCTTAGCTTATGATTTAATTCTAACAAAATAACTAATTTGATCCTTACCTAGAAAAAAGACAAAACACTCTCACTTAGTTGGTTTATCATTATTTGATAGTGGATTGGTTTGTCCCCTTGACAAGTCAATAATAATGGCTACCTTCTTAGTACTTTAAAATTTACATTTTAAAATGTTTCCAGTTTAAAATAATATTTCTATACAGCTTATTAAAATATTTTTACTACAACAAAAACCCAAATTACTTATATTTAAAATATTGACCCAAATTTATCCCAATCATTCATCGTATTAATTAAATTTATGTTCCTTGGAGATGATATATAAAAACACCTTTCTAATAACTTATATATGTGTGTGTGTGTGTGTATGCATTGTAAATATATGTAATATATAAGTATGCAAACATGCATGTTCATACAGAGAAATTCAAATGTTATTTGATACTAATCACCTGTTATTACAGTTATCACCTGTGAATGGTTCTCTGGTCACACGAAATAACATTTATGTTTAATCTACACTATTAATTTCATCAGCATTTGAAATTACAATCAAGAATTCTGAATTATCAAATAAATATGCTATTTTTTTCCCTATAGACATTTTAATTAACCTTAACATTATGTGTTAATATATGTAATTACATAACAAATATATATATAGAAGGTACTTTGTAATAACTTACACCCTTGGACCTGCCATATTTTTTAATACATACACACTTAACATGCTACTACACATGTCTGAGTAAACATGGATTTACATGCTTTATATTTAATCATTTCACTGAGCATGTACTGTACTGTAAACTGTAAATATGTAAATATCAGCCATATAGATTTTTGTTTTTTCTCATAAAATTTCTTGTTTTTCATAAAATACTTTTTTTTTTATTGTTTATGAATAGAAGACTAGCTGTGAGCTGTAGACACAGCCACACAAATGCTTTTCACCAGTTCAGTCATCAATGAATTACAACTTTTGTAGCAATGCAGATGAGCAGAAAGCATCATATATAAATATATATCAAGTTTACACATAAATAAAATCCAATTAGCATTAGAAAAGCTAACATATTTTAACATAAAATATTGGTTGAATAGTTGAATTTTTAGTAACATTATATAATAACATAAACATAAATCCAAGCAGAATAAACTGGGAAATAAGGGAGGATTATTAAAATTTTTACTTACTCGAAATTTTTTCATGAATACTTCAACAGTTGGAAATTCTTCACTTTGAACTTGCTTGAATGCAGCTTTATACTGAACAAGAAGCTTTGAACAAGCAGCAGTATACCTTAAGGATTAAAAAATGTGCTTATACATATGATAAAGTTGTACAATCAATGACTATTAATTGAGACTTTGATTTATAACATACAATTTTCCTCATTATTAAATTATAAAACTGCTTAGAGAACATTATTAGATTATCATGAGAAAACAAAAATTTGAGATGTGGTATCAGAAACAGGAAAAATATATGAGTCTAAGAAAATTAATGCAATATTAATCACCATATAGTCACTGTTGATGCAGTTGAAATTATTACATCTTATGCATTAAATATTTCATGAAATTTAGATGGTTTCATAATAATAGAATATAACAAGACAAAAAATCAATGATTAAATCAAAATCTAATTTTCCTCTTTTATGTACATTTGTATTAAGTGAAAAAATTTAACCAACTTATCACTAGGCCTTTTTATAAGCCTAGTGATAAATTTAAGCTTAAATATTTAAATTAAATTTATTTATTATGCCACACTATTTAAGACCTATGTGTATTACAAACAGTGAACTTTAAATTATGGATTTTTTACTTCCTTTCTGCCAACGGCAACACAAGCTGCATTTACTTTCTTTTCTTTTCTTTTTTTTTTTTTTTGCACAAAAGGTTACCAAGCCCCTTGTTATTCAATTACTAATATTTAAAAAAAAAGTTTAGACAATGCTGCTCAAGCTATCATGTGTTACGCAAAGATGAAAGAAAAAATAATAAATAATGATTTGCTAGACTGGTATCAGGGATGTAAATTATTATAAATGTATTAATTATTATAAATAAAAGTAAATCATTCAGTAGGTGTAAAATCAATTATGTGTTAATGTAGAATGCTGCAGTTTGAAATGTGTACCAAGCAAAAAATTGTCAAAAAAAAAAAAGTCACCATCATCGTATAACACATGGCAGCTTGAGAAATGATTCATGCAGCAATGTCTAAACATTTTTTTAATATTAATAATTGAATAACAAAGGCCATAACCTTTTGTACCAACCTACAAGAAAAGAGCCAACTTATTGATCATCAGTTAATAAATAATTGTTTCTTCAGCATCTACTTTATTTAGGGCCAAAAATGAAATTAAGAACCTGAACTTTACACATGTTTTCTTTTGAAAAATTATCAAATGTGCACAAGTAAAGCATACAAAAAATTCCTTAAAAAAAAGTTGCTGACAATCCACCAAAGGTTCAAACAGAAAATACAGAGGCAGACTACCGCTTTTGAGAAATAGATGATTTAATGATGGTTGTTGATAGACAAATTCATTAGGATTGCATTTCATAATTTTGTTACTTTCTGTCCTCTTTCAATGCATATCCAGAATTCTTAGCCAAGTTGACAAAAATTGATTCAACAATCAAAAGTTTTGTTCCTTCAGGGTTCCAAAAACTCTATCTGAAGAATAGTAGAAGAAACAGCTTGCAGCTACTCTCAGTTTTATTACATGATTTATTAAGAAAGTAACAAGTTCTTTAATTTCACTGCTACAGGTGACAAAATAGGTTATTTTATGCAACTTGATAAACAACCAGTTTACAGAACATATACACTTCCTCCTAAAAAAAAGCGCAGAGATAAAAGAAAAGAAATGGGAAATAAGAAATTAAAGCAAACAAGTGTAGAATTAAGTCCATGTGTTTTAGAACCAACATGAAATTTTTTGTCACAAAGAAGAATTAATATAAAACCTGTTGC
>KK120398.1:80364-91086 GCA_000611955.2 Stegodyphus mimosarum | reverse complement strand
CCAAGGGACTCTCCTTCAAGACTGGGATGGAACGTGACCTTCGAGAGGGAGAAGGCCATGACACTAGTCGAACAAGTCAGAGATGAGTCATGCTTTCTGTCCATTGTTTTTTCCCCATTAGAGTCTTGTAACTACCACGAGGCATGTGTATGTTCTTGTAAAGCTCTAAATTTGTCAATATAAATTGTTGGTTAGTGCTGACTTTGTTAATATTGTAGCAGTGCCTGACCCTTGTTGTGCACCTAAGTGCAATTCTAATTATACTGGAATTGAAAATTACATGAGTGTGTACAAATTTCCAACGGATGAAGCAAAAAACCAGCTTTGGTGCCGTAAGAATCCTCAGGCGAATTTCATACCATCTAAACGAAGTGTTGTTTGCGAAAAACATTTTCGCAAAGATATGATTGTGCGTGAAGATGTATTCACGGATAAAAATGGGATGCTTTCAAGAATTCCAAGAAAACGTCCAGTGTTAAAAGACGATGCATATTTAACGGCTGTCCAACGTATATGACCGAAAACCCACCAGCAGTCAGGAGAAGCAGAACAGAAAAATTAATGGAAAAAGAGGAAGAAATATTCACACATTTCACAGAAAACGACAAAATTAATGGATATGATAAATTGCTAACAAATGTTGATATAAAAATCAGAGAAACTCTGAAGAAAAATATAAAATTCACTGTCTATAAAAATTCTGGCAAACTTTTTGTTATATTTTTATGTTTTTGTCCAGCACCATTCATTCAAAAGTGCTTTATAGATAAAGAAATTAATGTTGAAATATTTTATGATAACAAGCCTGTTTATTTGGATAAAGTAAAGCACTTATTGAATGAAGTGCCAAAGATCACATTGCGGAGTGAATTTCAGAACATTTTAACTTTTGTTGAAAATTTGACAAATAATAATGATATTCCAGAAAATAATTTTGAGATAGCTGTTAAATACTGGAGAGCTTTAATACAGAAAGAGGATGGTGTACAGGAATATAATGATGGCCAGTTTATTTTGGAGCAAATGAAACTGTTCGAAAAATCTAGCAGAGGAAAAAGATACAGCAGTTATCTGACAGCATTTGCATACCCTTTATATATGAAATCTATGTCATGTTATGAAGCAGTTCTTGCAAGTAATTTGGTCAAGCTGCCATCTGTAAGACATTTGAAAAGGTTGACTACTTGTTTGAAATTAAATCAAGCAATGATTGATACAAATAATATTGCTTATGTTAAAAATAAATGTAAAGCACTGTCAACCAAAGAGCGTGTGGCGAATCTTCTCATTGATGAAACTCACATAAAACCAAAAATAGCATACAAAGGTAAAGCACTTTCTGGTTTTGCTGAAAATAAAGTCAATGAAGAAGTGACAACAATTCAAGCTTTTATGGTATGTTCACTATTTTCAAAACACAAAGAAATTATTGGACTGGTACCAATCCTGAATATTACTGCTGAAGATTTATTCCATTTAACAAAGCAACTTTGCAATTACTAAATGATGCAGGCTTTAATGTTGTGTGTTTGATAGCGGACAATAATAGGATTAATCGAAACATGTTCTCTAAGTTGTCATTTTCACAGAGTTCGAATAGTAATTTTTGCATGGCTAATCCAGCTGGTGAATTGAAAAAGCTATTTGTAATGTTTGATTCTGTTCATATAATAAAGTGTATTCACAATAATTGGCTGAACCAAAGTGATTTGGAGAAAACATTTCTTTTCCCTAAATTCGAAAATCTACAGGAAGTATTAAAAGCTGATTTTTCTCTTTTGAGAAAAGTATTTAACATTGAAAGAGACTTGGTTGCAAAAATAGGATATAAACTAAATTTTAAAGCTGTGTATCCTTCGAATATTGAAAAACAAAATGTTAATTTAGCTTTAAAGACTTTTGATGATACAACTAGTACAGCTGTAGAATTATATAGCCAGCAGGATTCATCTTTCATAAATGGTGAGACGACAGCATCTTTAAAAGATATCAAAAAATGGTGGAACATAATGAATGTTAAGCATCTAAAAAAGGGAATATTTATAGCTAACCCAGACTGTTCTGTGTTGAAATCAGTATCAGATGAACGTTTTAATTTTTTGGAGAACTTTATATTGTGGCTCGAAGCATGGCAAAATCTGAAATTAAAACCACGTTCTGGATGTTTAAGTGAAGAGACATTTTTTGCTTTGGTACATACTACAAAATGCATGATATCTGTCGGTAAGCATCTTCTGTCTAATGGAACACAGTATGTACTGAAAAGTAAATTTCAAACTGATTGTTTCGAATCTCGATTTGGTTTGTATCATCAAATGTCTGGCAGCACATTTCACGTAACTGCACAGGACATTTTAGAGAGTGAACATAAGCTTCGAGTAAAAAGTGTGTTGATACTACATTCCGACATGTTGGGAAATGTCCAATTAAATGCCTTTTTGATGAAATGTCTTTGTAGCAAATCCCGTGACATGTGATCTTTCTGTGTTTGACAATATTCAAAGTGATGTGGAGTTAAATGTATCAATGAATGAACAGCAAGCTTTAATATAAATAGCTGGTTGTTGTGTACATTCTTTGAAACTGCAGTGTTTAATCTGCAAAGGAAAGACATTAAGTTTGGATAATTTATTGAATGAAGGGGGAGATTATGATAATCTTCCATTATCTCAAACAACAGAAACCAAAGATAAGTGCACATATTTAGATATGTTAAGTAAGTAGGGGTGGTTTTAAGAAACCGTCCATACTAGTTTTTAATATTATAATCCATAGCTATTACATATTTAGAAAACTTATATCAAAGAAATATCAAGCACATTTTCAAAAATGCCAAAATCAGCATTCAGTCATTACTTTTTAAAATATTTATAAATAATAATGGGCTATTTAATAATGAAATATGTCAGTCTTGCAACTGTGATTTCTTTAATATTGTCATCAAAATGCTAAATACATTTGCAAACATTTGTTTAAACAATTACACCAAAGTATTAGAAGATAGTAAGTTTTCTGCTTCAAATGAACGAAAACTAAAGAAATTTAAAAAGCATTAAGTATTTTTATTTTCTCAATTGTAAAATGCAGTTTTATTAATTTTCTTATAGTATTTGTAACTTTAAGCACTGCATAGTTTATGCCATTTAGAAGATAAGTTATATGTATTTGCTAAGATATGACCATAGTAATAAAAATTCAATCATATTAATAAAAATGTATTAATAAAATATGACCATATTAATAAAAATATAAATGTTCGAATTTAGAGTCTTTACTATTAAAGTATATTGTTTCCATTGCTTAATTTTTGCATATATTTGTGATAGAAGGACAATTCATAATAAATGGGATAAAAAAAAAGTTTCACTGTATGCTGTTTCGTGAAGAGTCTTTAATGCATGTGGTATGCTACTGTGTATATTTTAAAGATTTTCTGTGCAGTTTATGCGAAAAAGTTTACTGATTTTAGAAAATGTATTTTTTGAATGAAATTATCATCATTATTTCAAAGAATAGACTATATTAAGGTATGATAGAAAGAGGAGATGTTAAGAAACCACTATAAATAACAATAAATATGAATGTTTGATTATATGATTTTTGTTATCATATTTAGGTATAACTTTAGCTTTGTTGCTTAATTTGATATATGTGATAATAAGGAAGCAATAAATTTAAAAAAAAGATTTTGACATGCTGTTTAATAAAGATCAAATTTTAATCACATAGTAAGTTATTGTGTATATTATTCAAAGCTCTTCCATGTAATATGCAAAGGAAGGTTAATGATTTTAAAAAGCATATAAATGATAATCATAATTCTCATTATCCTAAAATTTAAAAGCTAAAAATATGTATATACACCTGCATATGATTGAAAGAAATGGTGTTAAGAAATATCAGCATAACTACTAAATACTGTAATCCATAATTATTGCATTTTTAATCATATAATATTGTAAAAACATTACATTTTACATTAGGTTCAAATTGCAGGTCTGTTATTTTTCTCTTGGAATTTTTAATATATCTCTTGCTATGAATACGAATGTTGCAAGTTATGTTTTTTAATTATTACATTTGAAGACATTCCATTTTCATTGCTAATTTTTGTACATGATTGTGATAGCAATGAAATTCGTGATAAATGGAAAAAAACATTTTGTTGTGTGCTATTTAATAAAGAGCAGATTTAAAAATGCAATTCATATTATTTTATATATTATTCAAATCATTTCTGCTCAGTATCCAAAGGAATGTTATTGATTTGAAAAAATGAATAAAATGGAGGTAAGAATCTGCCATTGTCTAAAACAAGTGTATATATATATGTATTTATATGATCGAAAGAAATGGTGTTAAAAATTATCAGTATTGCTACTAATTATTGTACTTTTAACAGCTTGCTATTTAAAAAACACTAAATGATTTTTTATTAATTGGAAATAGTAGTTCTGTTACTTTTTTCTGGTAATTTTCAAACACAACATAGTTTATACGTTTTTTTTTTTTAAATATTGCCAGTTGTGTACATTGTAATTTGTTGTACATTTCGCATTTCAAATATGAATGCTGGAAGGCTTTTTTGTTATAAGATTTAGGTATGTTTCTTGTATGAAATATTTTTTATCACATTTATCAGCTAATTTATATAGTATTTCATTTATATACATTGGAGATATAGAAGTTGATAGTTATATATTTTGCCCTGAAACGTGAATAAATTACTACTTGAGCCTAGGTAAAATATTAATTAGTATCATAAGAGCCCCTTCCCAATTTATCATAACAATGGCAATTTTCAATCAGCATTTAAATTTTTGTAAAATGTTCGTTTGTTCTTCAGTTCTTTCAATTAAACTTATGCACAAAGTTAATTAAAATATCTGTAAAAAGCCCAAAAAGTGAAAATAATGTATATAAAGCCTCCTTTCTTTCAGCTATTTTAATTAACTAAGCAACAAGTTATATTTCCGACGAAAATTTAAAAATCCAGCTGATTTTCCGATGATAACATCAAATGGAAAGCTCCGCCATGTTTATAAAGTGTCATAGCCTTCTCCCTCTCGAAGGTCACGGATGGAACTAGCAAAGTCCTTCTGTCACCTATAAAAATGCCCAAGGCTCATGTCAATGATAGATCAGTCCTGTACTTCTTATTATGATAAAATTTGTTGATTTGTTTTGATTTCCCTGTCAGACAAATGAGATAAGTCATAACAACTACAGCATTATAAAAATAATATTTTTTCTTACTTCTCTCTTTCTCTCGCAGTTCTGTAAAGTTTAACTTCTTCATATAGTTCTGGTCGATTTTCTGTGTTAAAAGATAAGATATGCAAATAAATTCTGAAATTTTAATTTGTGATTCTATTAAAGTGCTGATATAAGATGAAAAAATAAACATAGAATTTATAACTAACACAGACACATATTCTTAATAAAACTAGTAATGTTTATACTACTTTAAAACAACTGCTTGCTTTCAAAACTCCAAACACAAATTTGATATTATATGCAATACTTACATTATAATAAATAATAATGGCCATTTAATATTTTTCAACTAAAAATACTATGTTTTATATTTTCATGTTACAAAATATAGGATTGGCATAAATTTCAGAAAATTTTAAAAATAAAATAGAAGAACATGCTGTGAAGAAACTTGTTAATGTATTACCTATCTATGAGTGCAATAATTGTACTAGTATATCACTAATTTACATAGTTTGGAGACTCTGTGTAACAACTTATGCTCGGACTATTTTCAATATGTACTGGAATATAATGTCTTTCAAATGATCTCCATTATATTAGATATATTGATAAAGTCACATCTTACAGATTTTCATGATACTGTGCAAATACCTCCTGTAAGCAATGTGACCTGAAGTTTTTCATAAGACTGTGCAACTTCCTGTGTTTCTTCCTGTAGAAAGTAATCAATCTAATGGGTTATGCAGTCTCTGTGACCTAGCAACATAGCTGATTCATATTTGTATTTGTATATTCATATTTGTATCCTCTTTCAAATAATTCTAAAGAAAAGACAGGAGGAGCAGTAGCCAGCAAAAATGTATGCCAAATTCCATTTCCAGATAGAGAAATAATGCTCAGAAACATACATGCAACAGCTATGTTTATATTAACTGTGTAAATTTTTTCTATATCTACTGTGGAAAAGTAGAAAGTTGATATCTGGCATAGCATTGATGCTAATATCTTGGCAAAGTTTTAACAGTACAAAGTTTTGATAAAGTATAACAGTATTAAAATTTTAGACAAATTGCCTGATGTCATTAACAAAATAATAAAAGAGAAAGAATATGAAACCTTGACTGACAGTGAAGAATTATATAATACTGCACAGCTGATGGCACATTAAGTTCACTGTGTACTGGTATTACCAGTTAAATGATGCTGCAGGTCAATTTTTGTTGATAATGCAGGTACATTGATAATGCAGGTACATATAATGGATTTTCTTGAAGCTTTCAACATTCACAAAGAGTACTCTTGTTTAGTTAACGAATTTAAGTACACTCCAGTCCTTCCTAACACTTTTAAAATTCTATTAACTTAATTTTTCAATTTTGTTACTATTTTTGCCAACAGATGGTGCTACTTAACGTTAAATAACAAGTTAACTAACTTGTTTAGTACGCCATAAATACGATGGTAGTGGCCACAGCTTTCCAGTCTGGCAGACTTCTGTGCTCCTGATGAAGAGGAACCTGTACCCGTTTGCCCTCGAAATTGATTGAGATCTTGACTAAATCTATGCCAAACACAACATTGCTTTGCTAATTTTACGAAGAACAGATATTGCTCTTCCCTTTTGTTTGATATTGTAGTGTTTTTTTTTAAATGCAGAAAATGGCCTAATTAATATTTTTTTACTATCACTGTTTTAAAATATGGCAAACAGTTTACTTCAGAATCAGTGAAAAATTAAAACTTTATAAAAGTACAATTTTAGAGGTTGAAATTTTAAAGTAATGGATGTCATATAATTGAAAAATGGAGCAATTTTCAAATATTTATGCCCTTTCCCAAATTAGAAATTATGTTAAAAATTTCATTAAAAAAGATTTCTTTTCTGCTTTATTTGATGAGGCAAAAATTGAATTTGAAGATTTTTAGTTTGTTTGTTAAATAAAGATACATGAGAAAACTTGTTTCAGTATAACATTTTAAAAAAATGATATCAAATTTTGAAAACAAGACTTACTACACAGTATTGTCTTCCCCAAACATTTTATGTACAAAATTTGACCTTAATAGCTTATCAAGAAGAAATTTAAAAATTGATGATAAACTTTGGTTAGCCTATATTTAAGGATATCCCTTGGCTTATCACCAAGTTGTCATTTCATTTATAGTAACTTGAGTAGTTTAATGTTATTGAAACCGTATTGTGATGCAATTGCTTGCGTGATTGCGATGAATTTGACTGATTGGGAAAAGATTTGTAAGGGATTGTTTGTGTGTTTGATGTCAGTTAGGAAATACGTTGCGTACTGTGTGCTTTACATTGTAAAATGGCTGCCGGTGGTACAGTGGGTGTTTCGTGGTATAGAACAAGAGATCGGAAGTTTTTTTTTTTTTTTTTTGAAGTAGATGAGGACAGAAGAAAAGAAACTTTGTTGGATGTAATTCAATAGAATTACAAGTGTTCTGTTTGTATGAAGGAAATGCGTATGGTCAAATGTAAAGACCATTCAGATGGCTTTGAATGGGTTTGTTGCAAGAAAGTTTCAAATGCTCACCACATAGAGCATTCCATTAGAAAGGGAAGATGGTTTGAGGAAAGTTTTTAGATGCTGTTAAGGAATTTTATGTGCCACAGACTGAAGACACAGAAATTTTTAAATAAGATAAGTGGATATTTCCTTTACGTAGTGCTTAGATGCTACAAGATGAATTTCCTTTTTTATGTTATTTCATTGTTTGATTTAAAATGTAGTTTATCGAAATTATATTCTTTTGCTTGGCTCTAGTGCAGAATTGGGTGCTCCTTTGACTTTTTAAGTGCAAAAAGATCGATGTGTACATGAACAAAGTCAAGAGAGTGTGCAATGCCAAGTTTATGCAATTCTCTGATGTTTTTGGTAGCAGCAATTTTTGCACCTAAAATTGCCATTTTTCGCTAAGAGCCATCCACAAATATATTTTTACCCAAACTTTTGACCATAGTGATAAACACAATGACTGAACTACATAAAAGCTTACAAAAAAAAAATCAGTCTCTCGAAGATAGCATTATTTATATTAAGATTAGAATATAGATAATAAGATTAGAACATAGATAATGATCTGTCTTTGACAGGGTGATTATTTATACGACTTTAAGTGAAAATAAATAAGTTTCAACTTTTTGTACAAGTATACGCATTTCACTATATATGTTTCTCAAGCATTTAGGCAAAAAATTTTATTTTAATAATTTAACCACTTACCTACATATGTGACCTACATATTACATTATTGCACTAGATACAGCTAAATAGCCAAAATAATTATACATCAGCAAAATGCAGATCTGTTTAATAATTTTAACCCTAACAGTACATTCAAGATAATAACAAAAATATGTATACCTCAGTATGTGATGAACTGCAATTTGTGCATTGAGGCTGTTATCAAAGGATTATCAGTACTTTCTGATTACCCACACCCCATGAAAAAGTATTTATGAAACACTCTACCATATCACAAAAAAGTAATTATGTATTAACCTATGATATCATTAAGAGTGTTTATGTGGCAATCCAGATATGTGCAGCATCCTTTCCCTCCAGATGGCTTTCCATTTCTCCGGATATGTTCACTAATGTGAATTAAGATTATGATCCTTCCTATGACAATTTCAGCATTTAAGCATAGCAATGGGCCACAGAGTGCAGTTTTCATTACCTTCAACAAAATTTCAGGTTTAGGCACTGGCCATAATGTGGCACGGTTTGTTCTTAGTATATGGTACACATGGGATTTGGCAACTTTCGATGACATTATTATGAGCAGTAAACAAAATAATTACAATGAGCAGTAAACTGGTCATTTTGGTGTTGGGGACAATTTTCAAAACCACAGCAAGGCTGGACTGTATACTAGGATTTTTACCTGTGGCTCATTAAAATGCATCATGCGCCTTTTTTTCCCTTCACATTTTAGAAATTTGGCACTAAAGCTATGTGCAATGCCAAGCTTGTGAAATCCTCTAATTTTTTTAGAAAAACAAATTACTCTGCACATAAGAAAAACAACAGCATAAAATACCGACAAAAATGTACTGACTTATTCGGAAGAAGAAAAATGTAAAAAAAAAAATAGGTGGCATAGCTGCACCATTGAAATAGAGAAAAGATGCCCAAATAGATGTTTCTCTCTGAAGTTGTGAATGAGTCCATGAATTCCCTCCAAATTTGAGAATGAATTTGCAACTTTTCGATGAGGATACAAATAAGCTCATTACGTTAGCTACGTTAATCAAAAAATACCAGAACATCTGTACAAATTTTGGTTGTTACTCTATTAAGGAAAAAATACTGTAGCATTTAATATACATTACACTTTCATTAGGCAATACTTAGCGACGACCAGACTAGCAAAAAATTACCAAATATTTCATCCTGAATCTTATCATGTGCTATGAAAAAATCCATGCCAACGATCCTTTTACTTATCAAAAAATAAATAAAACAAAATAATTCTTCATGTCTTAAAATATAATAACAAATAATACACTTAGACCAGTTCTACAATTGAACAATAACCTCTTTTTTTAAAGGGGAGGGGAGGAGCTCAAGCATTTTCTGTTAGTTCATGCTTGTATTCTATTTCCATAGTATATGAAAGTAAAACATTATAATAATACTTTAATAATTATAGATCTGTAGATCTGCTATATTTAGTATAGCTGATGTTAATCACTGACTTTATCGATTCCTACACATTACTATTAAAATTTTTAATATCATACAAAAGAAATATTGATTTAATCGACCAGCACTTTCTGATCCGAGGTTAGCCATGTATAAACTATATCTCCTTCCACATTGTTTTCAAATTCAATAATTAGGTAATAAGTTTAGAGATGAGTTTAAAAAATTTATTTTTTCAGACATCTGTATAAGATACAGACTGCAATCAACATGGTAAATGTATAATAAAATGATAATTTGTAACAACTATATTGGTAAAAGATTATAAATTCTATGGATTCTATCGCATAGTTATAAAATACCTTGTTGAATCATGACTTTTTCTAACAAAAACAAACCTTCACCTGATTATTACACTACCAAAGTTTCACAATTGACAAGTCAAGAGATAGAATGTTGCCAAAACCTACGCGAGTTAAATATAATGAGAAACAGCATTTTATACTAGATGTTAAAAGTATAATTACTTAATAGTATATGTGATTTTTAAATTTATAAAAATTCTGTCATTAGAACCTAATCAGACAAACTATAATTAATTATTTAAACAAAAATAGATACCCTTAAGAGGAAGTGAAGTGAAGAACTGTTCAACACGTATTGTTTAGGTGTTGCGTAATCGTGGAGCGGCGTGGTTGAAGAGGTTTATTTATTTTCAGAACGGTGCCTTAATTTCGAGTTAGTATGTGACTGATATTTATATAAGTAATTAATTATAAATAGTGTATAATAATATTTTATTTGTTTCATTAAACGCTAAATATATTTTTTAGGC
>KK120398.1:63980-80345 GCA_000611955.2 Stegodyphus mimosarum | reverse complement strand
TAGGCACTTTTAATATGCGAAATTAAAGTAAAAACCTTACAATGTTTTGAGAAGTCCCTTGCCTCTTCCAATAAAAAATGAATGAGTAACTATTTCCAGTGCATATAAAAGTTAAAATGTGTTTTTCTAGGAAATGTGAAGCAGCAATAGATGTAATTTGATAGTATATTTTCACTCGTCTTTACATTTGTGGCTTCATTAGGTCGCTTGCATATTTTATTATGATGTGTTTATGAACCAGAACAGTAAGACCTATACAAAGAACGCTGTTTCAGTCTGCTACACAAATGAGTATAAAAGTATGAAGTTAGATGTAGTAGTCCCTTATATGTAGTATGTAGTTTAAAGGTGAGTTTAAAACATTTTTTAAACTCATCTTTAAACTTGGAATCACAGATAACTTTCAATAACATGTAAACTCTATTGCTAGGTCTCAAGATTTCGCACATTATAATTCTTTTCATGATTTTTGCTTGTAATACTTGATAACTTTTAAAGCTTTTCCATTTATCGAAGTATTTGAATTAGCTGCATTCTTTGCAGAAGTACATATTATCGTACTCTGTTTATTTTAGCATACCAGGAATTTAAGATAGAGACTACATACTTTATTTCTTTTATAGTCAATATATATACTACATTTATACTCCACATTGTTTTTAAATTCAATAGTTAGGAAATAAGTTTAAAAAATGTTTTAAACTCATCTTCAAACTACATAAAGAGACTTCTACATCTAACTTCATACTTTTATACTCATTTGTGTTGCAGACTTCATGAAACAGTGTTCTTTGTCTAGGTCTTACTGTTATATTTCATAAAAAGTTATCCGCAAATGATGCAAATTTTGAGAAGCCAGCTCTTTATTTATGGATGGAATTGGATAATGTCTATATTTCATAGAATCTATGACCACCATAGTTACATCACGTTATGTTGTTGTTGTACCTTATTTGTGGACATAATCAGAACAAACCCAGGAATATTAATGTGGCAAAGAGCGCAGTTTTTGTGCCTATCATTTTGCCTGAGCCTTAAGCAACATGCAGGTGACAGCATGTCTTCTGCTCAGTTCTGTCCCAAATTTGAGAGAGAGGAGATGGGTCTGAGGTTCTCTCACCCCTCTCCTGCTAATACCAAACCATGTGAAAGGACTTTTTGCTTGTCATATATTTAGATTGTCCCCGTTCAAATCTGAAGAAGACCGTGCCTTCCCCAGCTTTGAACCTGGGGCCTTTGGTACGATATTCAGAATCACTAACCACTATCCCCTTGGGCAGCTATAACATGTTATATCAGGTACATAAAGATAACAAACCAGTTCTAAAATTGAATTTTTTAAGTTTCTTATCAAATAATTAGTGGAACCTTAGTTTAAATATTGGTTATACAGTGGGCAGCACTTAATGTGATCCATGTTTAGGCATGACTGTTTTGATAACATTAAATGAAGAGAAAATATCTTTTGAAATGTCAATGCAGTTTAAGTAATTTAAGAGAAATGTACAGGCATAGATATTTATAAGATTTTAATTAGGAAGTCATAGCTTATAGTTGTAAGAAGAGATTATCTTGTTATTATAAATTTAATTTTTTACGAACTATTTATATTATTTATGAAACTCTGATCAATGCTTAATCCCATGTATTAATAAAATGAGTATATCCCTCATCACAACTTTCAGAAAGAATTCTTTATCTACTTCATAACCATCTTCTGCAGAAAATGTCTCGTTTACAAGCATGAAATTTTTCACAACTTGTACTTAGTTAGGTATATTGTATTTCCTTCTTCAGCTTCCTCTGTTTTCTCATTTATTAATAATAGTCATGCTTATATTTATTCAGTTTGTTTCTGAGACATAATTCAAGGGCATGTATTTAGTAACTGCAGCATTTGAACTTAGTTTCCCTTATCAAATCATTTATACTTAAGTTTCTGTTTTCCATGTCATGAAAAATGCTACTTATCTTATGGTAATATAGTCTAATTCCTAGTAATCCATTAATCATGTGATTGAATTATAACATTGCTGAGAAAAATAAAACTTCCATATTCTTTTTTAGGAAGCCATGCTTTTCATTTGACATCTGAAAGAAGATTATAATTATACAGTTCATTGTGCCATTCTAAAATTCAGTTATAAAAAAATATGGATGCCATTTGTGTTTTTGAATTTTTGTAATTTCATATTGATTGGAGAAAAGTCATTCTATAGCACTTTGATCACATTAAACAATTTGCTCACTACAATAAATGAGGAATTCATGGGGTTTTTAAGTACAAGTAGAAAAGATTTTGAGGTTGGAATGCGCTTTAGCCCACTGCTTGGCGGCAGTTGTTTTTGAATGAGGAATAAACGCGCCAACATGGGTAACTCTGTATATCTGCCAACATGGCTGACTGTTTGTACGTTGCCTGCGTTGTGCAATTCGCTGAAGTTTTTTTTAAGTTTAAAAGGAACGCTGTGCACATGGCATTTTCTTGTAATTTTTTAAAGTTAAAACGGAACGGTGTGTACATGGTATCGTTTGTAATTTTAACGCCATTTTAAAAAAAAAATTCCTTCTTTCTTCGATGCCATTTTGGTTACGTTTTCGCGGAGCGTGTCGGGAAGGTTATGTAACGGCATAAAATGTGTAAGTATTACAACATAAAATGTAAATAATTAATTTAAACCTAACTGACAAATATTTTAATGATCATAATGTTCGTTTTGCATATTATTTTATTATCTTTTTGTGGCAACAGTTTCCATACTAATTTATGCTTTAGAATTCTATGTTTTGTTTACAATAGGTTTTCACGGAGTGCGTCGGGAAGGTTGCAATTGCAAAGACGTTTCGCAGAAACGCGCCAAATTGCCGATTTTCAAAACATCGCCAAGCAGTGGGCTAAAGCGCATTTTCACTGATTTTGATAATTTGACAACATAGGAATGTTAATATTAACCACGATCACATTAATCATTTTGGAACGGGATGGCCATTAGCCTTAGTATTTTCTGTCTGAGTGGATGGGGATGTCCATTTTAGTGATTTTGTCTTCTGTTTTTCACCATTTTCCAAGCCTGAAGGGGGATGAACTGTCAAATTTGATATCCATAGAGACTTAACCACTTCTCTCTTTCAAAGATCTTTGTGTTAAGAATCTAGTTTTCCTGCAATTCCTTTTTCATTCTTGCCTCTTCAGAATGTTAGATAATCTTAAATCATAAACAGAGCCTTGCATTTCTTTGTAATATTCCATATCTTTGTGAGATTTCTTAGAGCTACACTGTGTAAAAAAAAAATTGGACAGTTCTATATCTCCCGTTCTACTGGGCCAATTGCCGAAATTCAAATTGTGTTTTCCGTGTCTCGAAAGCACAACTTAAGATATATATTATATTTATATATAGCTTTGTTGTAACATAGGTATTTTGACACAAAATTGAGCTTTTTCTGAAGTAACATACCAATTTTTTTTTCATATTTCGATTCTACAACTCAAATTATGCCTAAATATTAAATTTTGTAAAATTTGGTGCAAAATTTTACCATGGTGAATTTTTCTCACTTTGAGCCAAGACTAATTCACGTGACGAACTTCTTAATATGTAGCAACCTATTTTCCTTCCCTTTCATTGTGCAGATGAGGGAAAAAAGTCACATCATTCCTGCCTTTTTACATTGTGGATGAGAGGGAAAAAAAAGTCACATCATTCTACTTTCAAATAATTTTGACAAAGTACATAAACCACATTTTCTTTATTATCGCTTTCAACAAATATGCCAAATTTCAATATGTGCCGATTATTACGTGCCGATTATCCACGTATATCTTCGGAAATTTTAAATAAAAAGTTTTAATTTTTTTGCAGGTATGCTTAGAAATACATCTACTTTAAGATGATTGTAAAAATTTTATAGGTTATAATTAAAAAAATTTTTCGAAAAATTTATAAAAATTATTTTAAAATACAAATTTTTAATCTAAATCTTAAAAAATGGGTGAATTTGATTTGGAATGAACCTAAATTTCGAACTGTATAAGAAGGAATCAAATACGTTTCATAAAAAAAGAGATATTAATAAATACATACCAAACTGAATTAACATTGAGGAGCTAAAATTTTAAGAGCTAATTTTTTAAAAACTACTCATGCGATTTTTACAAAACTTAGCAGTTTGGCATAAATTGAGTCGTAGAATCGAAATATGGAAAAAAAATTGACATGTCATTTCAGAAAAAGTCCGATTTTGTGACAAAATACCTATATTTGAACAATGGTATATATAAATCTAATACGTATCCTAAGTCGTGCTTTCGAGATTCGAAAAACGCAATTTGAATTTTGTTAATCGGCCCAGTAGAATGGGAGATATAGAACTGTCTCCCTTTTTTTTTTGTGTGTGTGTAGTGTACTTTGCTTCATTTTATAGCAATGTGCTGAAACAGAAAAGAAGGCTGACTGAAGAAGAAATACAAAAGCTTCTACAAGAGTTTTGAAGTGCTAAATTATGTAACATCGTAATACAAGATACTGAAGATATCAACTATCTAGTAACTTCTTCCCAGTCTTTCAAAAACTGTATCACCACACAATTTTCCCCTTCAGATTTAAAAGCTTTTTTCTGTTAAAAAGGTCGAGTAGGAAATATAACAATCTATTGTAAAAGGAAGTCATATTTGAGCTAAACACTTTGTATTTTGAATTGCTGACTGTTTTCTCTTTTAAGCATTCATTTTCACGCAAATTTTTAACATTTATTTCGACTTAAAATTTTAACTTTTCTACAATTTAAATTTTAACAATAACGTAGTTTAAATTTTTAATCGTTTCTTTAGCATCAGCTTTTATTTTTGTACCCATTCCTTCCATGGAAAAATTTAAAAACATTTGGATACTTTATGAAATATGCAGCAAAGCAAACTAAAAATTGCAAGGAAATATGATGGTAAGTAACTTTCTGTTTACTGCAGCATATGCATAGTGTTATTATGGTCCACAAAGCCGTGAATGTTTGTAAATTTTTTAAAAAATTCATGAAATCTGTGGGAAAATTTGAAACCTAGCAGGCCAGTCAAGGACTAATATGTTGTTTGGAAAGGCTGAGCATTTTCCTGCTGGAAAACAAAACCTAAATGACCTGCTGGCATAAGCGGTACGATTGGCTGGAAAAAGTCGTTAGTGGACTTATGAGCAGTCAGAGTAGTTTGCAGCATGATTAATGGTGAACAGCTTTCTCAGCTGATATCACTTCCCATATTGTCATCTCCTGTGTTCTGGCTGTGTGCCATTTGGTAATAATTGGTACAATCGAATGCTCACTTCTCCATCTCTAGACAGGTATGTGGTGGTCATCGGCATTAAGAGAAAAGCATGATTCGTCACTGAAGATCACATTTTTCCCATTAGACATTTCCAGCTTGAGCAAGAGCGCTACCATGAGAGATGACACTGCTTATGATGGAGTATCAGTGGCAAGCATCTTAATGAACATCAAGATCTTAGCCCAGCATTATGTAGTCTTCTGCAAATCATATCCAGGGATGCCTTTGATTTGGCCAATGGTGTTGAATTGATGATACTGTAACTGTTGGTGCAGATATGGCAGTTCCTCTAATTGCATAATAATTTCACACATTGATGACCCGGGGACATCCTGAGCCACTACAGTGCCTGAATATGCCTTCTGTGAGCCACTAGTTCCAACAACAAATAATGATCAATATGCTAGCCAATTCACCTGTTTTAGCCCAATGATGCGACCTTTCTCAAAGTCTGACAACTATTCATAATGCTGTCAAGTATGTCTTAAAAGTATCTTTTGTTACAATGTCATGTATCCAAGCTGTCAGTGCAGTTTTAAATACTCATCACTCGCTGCACCTGACCATTTACATTCTACCAACTGTGCATTTCAGATGTGTGTTATATCATTCCACAATGCTGATTGGTGCTGCATGTTTAATTAAATCATTTCCACAACTCGCCAAACCACATTTCATAGTTATATTTCAATTTTTTTTTCAACAGAGTGTACTTAAAACACAAATTTATGGTATTTTTTTATACTCTTGTTGTGTTAAGTAAATTGCTGTTATCAAAAAAAAGAAAACTATCTGTGACAATTTTTTCTTTTGCTGTAGCTCATCTGTATTCAGATTTTAATTTTTCCCCCTAAATGCAAGGGGAAAAAATACAAGGGTAATAGTTTATTTACATTCTTTTTTAAAAAACACTCGGCTTGCCAATAGTCAAGCAGGGTTACATTAAAGGAAAGCTTAGCTATTATTAGTGTATTATAATGTTAGTCTTATCCATAATTGGCTCTTAATGGTACTGTTTGGAAAAAGTTTCATGGTTGATGGAAATAATATGTAAGTGCTGAAAAGAAAAACCAAGCACCTTAAATATTTAAAGAAAAAATTATATTTTTGTCAGATAATATGTAGGTACTGAAGCTTCAATAACTAAAAATTTTTATCTTTGTTTATTTGCTCTTAAGGCAACGCATTTTAAAATGAAGTCCCGTAAATGGAAACCAGTACCAGTTGATGCTAGTCTAATGTGTTCTGAAGAATTTCAAGATTTTGGGGGCATAGAAGAGCTTGATAATTATGAAATAATTAGCAAAGATACTCTCAGGTCAACATCAAAGAGAAAAGCTAAAGCTGAAACTAAGGTATTACAAGTTTTCTTTTTAATATAATATATGTGTTTTTATGTTTATAATAATAAAAAGAATGTTTTTCCTGTATGCATGTGTATATTGCACAGCATAGAGATGAATTAGATGTAGAATTACAAAAGTTACCACATGCATTGCCCGTATGTACTTCAAATGATTTTTTTTAAAACATTCAAATTTTTTTTATTTGTTTGTTTAATGTGAAAATAATTTTATAGGCTTTTCATGCATTTTCTTACTTAATAATTAGTTTAATAATCATGATTTTAATGTTTGTAGCATTGGGTAAAATGAGAAAAAATCTGAAACAATAAAATATAATTTATCAATTTTTTATATCTTTTTCAGGAATTACATATGTATTATTTTAAAATTTCAGGATGAAAAAAAAAAAGATGTCTCTTAAAAAGTCTGATATTTTTACAGATTATAAAGCCTGCTCTTTGGCCACTTTAAAAACAAAAATGATTTTTAAAAAAAAATTGATTTAGCAATTTTCAGCACTTCTTGATTATCTGTTATCTGCACCAAGCTAACTTATTGACAACTTGGTGAAAAACTTCTGTTTGGTTTACTGCTCAAAGATAATGTTTCGCTCATAAATGATAATAAAAAGAAGCATTTTGCAAGAATAAGAGTATGAGAAAAAAACCGAACTCTATATGGGCAATATTTCTGCAGACAGTGTTAAGTGTTTAGTGAAATGATGGTTAAATTTAAAGTTTATGAATTCAAGTATATGTAAACATGTGCGGTATGCTATGCATCTGTTGGCTATTGATGGATGCATGCTGAAAAATATGTAAAATGTGATGTGGGTAATCAAAAAGTACCCTGTTTTCTACATTTTTGCCTTTTAATGTATTATGTAACAACTTCATTGCATCCAAACTTCAGTTGGAAGCATTTCACTTTCTTCCATGATTACGTGATCTACACAGAAAAACCATACAAATGCCTATAACTTTGTATGATGTCATATATCTTCTAGACAAAATAAGTGGAATGGTTTCCCTTCTTTTTCAGTGCTTATATTTTTTTGAACTAATTCTTTGGTCTTTTCCAATATTTTATATATGCTTTAAAATGGCATTTTTTCGATGGGCATATTTTTTAAATGGCTATTAATCTCATTTTTTCTCCGATTTCAAGAAAAATATAATAGAATCCAGAAAAAGAATTAGCTTGCAAGATTTATGGAATTGGGGGAAGGGGCGTCAACTTCAGTTTATTTTTTTTTTTTTTTAACCCATTAGCTAGTTGTATAGCATTTTCATAAACTTATAGATGTATTAACTTTTATTGGAATAAGATTATCTTGTAATATTTATGCAATTTTTTTTACCCTTAAATTCTTTGGGGCTCTTTTTTGGCTTTTTGCCATTTTGCTTATCTGCATGTTTGTTCAACATTGGGGCTATTGATATTTTACTCGATTAACCTAATGGCAATTAATTATCACTACTTTTTTGCTGAATTAATATTTTTGAATGAATTATTGTTATTATTATTTTTTAATGTTATCCAAAACTAGGATCAGAAATGTAACTGATTGGTTTATGTAATATGCCTTTGCAGCTGCTTCTTGCAACAGTGATAAAAGCAAATTCAAATCTGCCTCTTTTGCATTCTGATTAATTTATTCTTTACATTTTGTATTTTTTCAGCTCTGAATACTAATAATTAAGGTTTACTTTTGTTAGTTGATTTAGTACAAAAGTGAAAATTTTGTGTGTGTGTGTATTATTTGCTATCCATGAAGAAGAGAATTAATTTAGCTTTGTATATTTTATTTTAAAAGAAAATCTTAACTATTTATTTATATGTAAATTTTAGAATTTCTTTAAGCATATGCTCCATATTATATTTCTCCAAGAGTTTTTTTAGAAAATTTAAACTGAAGAATTGTGAATGTGATTTATTTTTGTAGTATTTTTGTTGCTTCCACTGTTTTAATTTGTTTGGGATTTTATTTCTTTGCTATTATTCTACTTTAGAACTCTGTGTAATGGGTCCATATTTAAGAAGTATTATAGTCCTAATTTGCCTTTTATGTACTTTAAGCATATGTGTCTTAATCTTATATGTGGGTAGATGTGCTTTTGATTTAGATGGCAGACTACCAGTTTTCGACAAAACTCCTGTCAACTAATTAAAACATTTCTCCTAAACTTCTCTTATTCATAAAATTTTACATAATAAAGAGCATGCCATTGCCAAAGCTGTTTTATCAACATTGGGCTACTACTGAACCTGGAATCCATCTTAAAATTCTGGTTTCTGCACATAGTGCAAATAACTACCTCATTATATGACCCACTTTCATGAACCAATGTGTCTAGAGAAAGTAAAGTAAGAAGTGCTGTCCATTTAAGTGAAGAATCTGAAATAGAATGCTGTTAGTGGCCAAGTCTTTAATTTATATTTTTATTAGCTTTCTTTGTATTCTTGATGAAGCTCCTCTAAAAAAACTTCTGCCTCGAATCTTAATTTTATCCAGCATTTCCTTTGCATAATGTTTTTGTAGAATTTTTTGGTTCCTCTTAAATTTAGATGAATTTAAAAAAAAAAGGGAAGGAAGGAAAGAAAAGAGAGAGTTCTGAAATTTAGTTATATATCTTCTATTTTCTAACTTCCTTTAACAGTGACATTGTAGTTTCTAGCTGCTGCTGAAGTAATCTTGGTAGTGTTGCTAGTAATCGTAATTTTAGAGGAACTTTTGATCCTTGGGATTTTATTCTGCATGAGTAAATTTATAAATATGAGGCATAGTGATTTTACTTTCCTTAACTCGTTTTGTGTTATCCTCCTTTTTCAATCCATATTCAAAATATAAATGCAAGTGTAAGCATTTGACTGAACTTGGAAGATTATAACTGCCAATATGAAGTACACTGTTTGAAGTTACTCCACATTTTAAAATCATTACACTTTAATAGCTTTAATATACAAACAAAGTCTAAGATTGAGACTTTGACAGTTCTAGATTTGGGATTTTTCCAGATATTAGATCATTAATTTAAATCTAGTAAGATGTGTAGAAATTATGAAATTAAAAATATAAAATAGTGATTTATGAAATAATGAAGCATTTATGACCTAGAGGAAATAAACAGTTGCAAAAAAAGGCTCAATACCTATTTGTTTGCTTTATGAAACACTGCTTTCAATGTAATATATCCATAGCATTGCATTGGGCCACTTTTTGGTTTATATCCTATACTCGTATCTTGATAGTGAAACTATGAGTAATGTTGTAGATTGCTTTCTGTTCATTGATATAATGAAGTTGAACAAAGTAAAGAGCCACTTTCTTAGTTTCTGGTGTTTTACTATGGTGAACTATATTTTTCAATTTTGTGAATTTTCTACTTTGCTAATATTTCCAAATATTATTATCTGAGACATTGTAGAAAAGACTTTGCCATCTAACTACTGTTGTGACCTTGTTCATAGGTCATTGATAGCTATGAAAAGCTGCATACTAACTTATGTGAGATATTGATCAACTTTCCAGTAGTCCTGAGAATGTTTGTAAAAATGTTTATCTGATCAACTTTTACCATTGAGCCCGTTCCATTTCTTTTTTGCAAAGTTTGGTTATCTTGAGGATTCTTCCAACTGATTTCAAACTCACTTAGCTTTGTAAGTTAGTACCTTCTCTACCTAAACATTTGCTGACTTTTAGTCTGCTGTAACATTTGCTCATTTAACTTGGTTCTCATCTCCAAAGTCTATCAAAATGATTGTTTTTGTACACTTCTGCTTCTGGCTTACATATCATTTCACCAATTTTCTAAGCTTCTTTCAGGAATTGTTATCTGCAAGTTTATTCATAGCTTGCTTTTCTTTATTTTCCATTTTCTTTGAGATATCTTTATCTGTAGCATTCATTTTTTAGGATATTGTAAACTGATGATTCATTTTTCTGGGATATTGTAAACTGATGAGGCAGGCTAGATTTTCATTATGTCCAGTTTTGGGCAAGTCATCACCCATCGTTTCATGCATTTTATGAAGATTTCTCAGGTCTTACAGTTCTTTACCTTATGGAAGCCATGTAATATAACACCCTCCTTAATAATTTGAACAAATTGTCTCATTGCATCCATTAGTTTTTGGTAAGAACCTGGTGTTCTAACTTCAATTTCTTCTATGTCTAAACTATGTTCTCAAAACAAATTTGCATTGTGTGCAGTTATAATGGGTTTTTAGATAAACATCCAGTCGCTTTACTGTAGAAAATTTTTTAAATCACAAAGGAGTCACAGTAGGCAACCTTCACATAGCAAAGGCTAACAAAGAAATTTAGTGAAGCTTGGAACCGGAAATCCATTTCAGATGCACTACTGTTTGTAGGAGAACTTTAACTGTGTAAATATGTCTGAAAGCATGTTGTTTCAGTTCTTTAATGAGAATCGAGCACAGCTATGAGTTATCTGGGAATCATCAGCCAATGAACACAAAGCATGATTGAGGCTCCTCTTTACTGCATTTCTGTCACTTGCTGAGTGTCACATGCTTTTAGAAGCTGTTTTAAGGATTTATCATCATGTTTGTGAAAAAAGTATTACATACTTTTCAAAAATTATGTACAGTTGACTTTTCAGACTAGAAATATATACAGTTGATATTGTGTATTTTATCAAAGAAATGTAATATGTTTGCAATGTGTATTTTTTGTCATTTTGATTTTTCTACTTAACATGATGAAAATGAAAACATTTCTTGAACACATATGTGCCCAAAAATATGAGAATAATATAAATTTGATTAAAAATTTTAGTACAAAAATGTACAATAAGTTTTTGGCACTGTTCTGTTATCGGAACCGGATTCAGAAATGTATGAACATGTGTTTGCATGTATATGTATATGCACACATGCATTCATATTTACATATATACATGCACACATGCATACATTTCTGAACCCAGTCCTGATAACAAAACAGTACCAGGTTTTTTTTTTTTTTCCCATATGAATATTTTTATATAATTTGCCTTTACCAGGTTATCTGTATTTCCTTATTAAAGTGGCCTCTGCATAAGCCTTTGACAATCAATAAAAGCATGATTATGTGGAAAGATCAGAAATTGTGAATGCTGAATGCATGAAGGTTCTGGATAATTGAGCACATAAAAAATGCAGTTCATGGTAGAAAAGCCAAGTGAATGAAGAAACAATTTCTAGTCTAAAATTGTAAGAGAGTCATCTCATTTCTTATAAATTAAAAATCAAAATCCTACATTTAAATTCTGTGAAAGTTTGAAACTAAAAAAAGGCCATTCCAGGCATAAACACCAATATATTCACATGAATGAAACTGTATTCAATTATGAAATTCCGTCAGTCATGAAAATTGGTGGAGATCTTTCCAAACTTATATCAAATTATTTCAACAGAAATGAATATAGCATATAAAAAACTTCAATTTTGTGTCATTGTTATCTACATTGCACAGCCAGTGTTTATCCATATTCAAATGAAGGCAACTATTTTTTGATGCCAGTATCTTATAATTTTGAAAATGCTGTATTGCATGCTGTTCCATCGAAAGTAAGTTACAAGTTTTAATTAATTTTTCAAAATGTGATTAAAAACTGGTAAATAGCTGTTAGCTTATATAATTTTTTACAAAAATTAAGCTGATTTATCGAAAATTAATCGCATTTACATAAAATCCTATGATTGGTTTGTAACATCAAACTTATCCATTACTGGTACTGAATCACCCTGTTTGGGCACAGTTTTTGTTTGATTAAAGTCATAGTCCTATTCATACTTTGAGAGAGTTACAAATATTTCATCTGCTTAATTTTACATTAAAAAAATTTCTGAAATTTGAAAATATTCCAGTTAGAAGTTGACTTTGCCAGTTTTGTCGACATTGTATGGTGGCTGTTTTAACAAGGAGGCATCAAAGATGCTTCCCCCCTTGCATATTTTTCTGTTTAAACCTCATTTGTGTTGCTCAGAAACTTGATTTTTGAGATTCATAGGTGGAGAGACACTTCTGATTAACAGATGATTTGAGGGAGAAACTATTAAAAGATAATTTTGCATTTCATAAAGTCGTTTCCTCAGTATTATTATTCTCTAAATTGTAAAATTATTGCTGTTGTTATTATTGCTCTCATTTAACATTACTTTCTCACAAACAGTGCCAACACATGAGTATCTGAGAATAAAATCACTTGAATATTTAAAAATAAAATATGTTGCAGAAAATAAGGAAGAAACAGAAAGTTGCTCATAAGGAAGAATTATTTGAGTCTGACAAGCAAAATCAGAATTTAGGTAAGTGTGTAAACTGTATTTGTATAATTAAATAATAATAATTGGTATTTTCAAGTTTTCTGCATCCCCTGTGAAAATTTGGCAATTTGTTGGCGACTAAATTCCACTAATTGTTGTTAAATATAGCATTGTATAATAAAAGCGAACAGCCATTTGAATTTAACTAAATATCAGTTATTGGCCATAGTGTAGACTATATTTTTCTGAGCTTCAGTTTTGACATGCCTCAACCTTTGAACCTCTGCCATGCTTTAAATCTTGTATTCCAAAGGTTTAAAATGCCGAGAATTTTTATCACAGAAAGTATGTTTTTTAATTCAGTACATAATCATTGCTGAATGAATGAAAATTAAAGAGTTATTGTCAATATTTTCTCTTGAGCTTTTCAAGTATTTTTGAAAAATTTCTTTTTACATTCACTTTTTTTAGGATTCAAATGAAATGTTTAGATATTTTAAAAAGTAGCTGAATTAAAAGTATAAAATGTATATATATTTTCCCTGTCAAAAAAATTGATGCAAAATCCTTTAATTGTCCTAAGCCAAGATAAAATAAATTGCTGGAGTATAAATTATGGCTTAATTATATATTAATATATTTGATATTATGCAATTGAGCATATTTATAGATTCGTTATGTATATATTAGCTGTTTGAATGCTCTTTTGCTTTAGATATGTCTGCATGGTTCAATTGTTATGTACCAGATTCAGTATTACATGCATTAAGAGATTTGGGATTCTACAAACCTACTGAAATTCAAGAACGTGTTATTCCATGTGCAATTAGAGACCATCAAGACATTTTAGGAGCTGCCGAAACAGTGAGTGTTTGTTTTAAAGCATTTGTTATAACTTGAATTATGAATTTTTTTTAATTGATTATATATATTTTCTTAGAATTAAAAATCTTGTTGAATTTTTATGATTTTCTTCTTCGGATGTTCCCGCCATTCTTAAATTCTTGCTGATATGAATGGAATAAAAGCAGCATTTGATATGTCATTATCTTAGATATATGTGAATATTTTTAGTGTTGAATTTTAAAAGAGTATAATATATTTGCTTTTAATTTTCGCTAGAATGTTTTGCTGTTGTGTTATTAATAAATGTGAATCTAGCCTTTAAATCTAATTAAATATTATTGTTTTTGAGAAAAGTATCTGATTTTATTAAAATTAGACAAAACACCAACTTTATTTGGCCTTTAAGTTTTACATTGCCATGTTTCTCTTCTCTCTTGATCTAATTTGGTATTCACTTAAATTTTAAATGTGTCTGTGCTAACATAATTAGTTTGATATCAAATAGTTTTATGGTATTAATATTTAACATGGAAAGTTTAATTTTAATAGAATTTGAATTTTTAAATTTCTCTGAAATATACCTTGTAATGTATAACATAATTATGAGCTTCCCCTCCCTTGGTGGGCATTTAGCTGACTTAGACTCGGCCAGTACTAAGGTTGGAAGTGGCAGTCATTTTATTGTAGAAGTACCTAATAGATGGGCCACTGTTACCTTCTTTGAAGGGACAGACTATGTCCTCTCCAAAATTCAAACCAAAGTACATCAGTATCATAGTGGGCTCCCATAACCACTGTACTGTCTGCGCAGCTAAATAAGTATAAGCTAGCTTCCTTTAAAATATTCTCCTGCTATGCAAAGAGATCTCATGTGCTTCATCATAATCCAATACAATCCTGTTAAGTATACAATTAATTTAATATTACTTCTAATTTCAAGAATTAAAGATATTTTTGTTGAATGTTATCTCGTGCATGTAGAAATCATTCAGTACTTTGGGAAATAAATTTTTATTTCAAGAAATTTATAAGAACCCAACCCTTATTCTATGCACTTTGGATTTCATCAATAATTCTTAACTAATAGTAAAAAAACTTGTTTTTGAGACCTCCTTAAGTGATAAAATGAAGGGCAGTATCATTTAAAAGCACTGATAGTAACTCATATTTCTGTAAAATTTAGACTACATTACATGTGGATTTTAAAAAAATACATGAGTAAAATCAAATAAATAGTTTTAAGATTTAATGGTTGCGTCATGTTTAAAAGCTGTTCTAGTTCTTATATACCTGTTCATGTTTCTATGCTATGAAAGCAAAATTCAGTGTTATCATTTTCTTAAACAGATACGAATAAACAACAGTATAAAATGTTAATATAGTTATGTGTTATATTTCTTTGGAATATTTGATATTTTTGTTTTAGTAGGATTCCATGTAGCACCAAAATTAAACATTGGTTCATTTAACTAGATTATGCCACCCCTAATGATGCATAATACATCATGGGTACTATTCTATTATCAGGACCAGATTTAGAAATGTATGTGCATATATGTGTATATGTATACACATACATACATTTGTGCTTACATATATACATATATACATGAATACATACATCCATATGTACATGCATATATACATACATTTCTGGATCCGGTCCTGATAACAGAACAGTACCACTTCATGAAAAAATGAACTTATGATAACAGCAATGACTCATATCATTTATATAATGTTTAATGTGCACAGTGCTGAAGCTGTGTATGATGCTGTCTTTGTACAATTCTTTAACTTTTTGGGGGGAGGGGACCAAAAACAAATTGCTGTGGATATCAAGAGATTGTATAAAGTCGATGTTATACTCCGCCTTGGAATTGCACGTAGGTACAAGTACAAGTGGATGGGACACAAGAATTTTACCAACCAATCCCACCACATTAACTATGCAGCTCTGCCCCAATTTTGATGGAGAGCACTATGAAGGCCCTTCAAGGGTCTCCTATCCCTCTTCCTCTACCACCAAACCATTCAATAGGATAGGTTTGCCAGTATTTTAAGTGCCGCTAATGCTGTACAGACATCCATGCCTTCTCTGGGATTCTAACCACTGTATCAGTCAGGGTAGCTAGCATTGCACACATTAAAGACTGCACAGCTATTCGTAACAGAGATAGTCATGGCATGATAAAAGCACATTACCATCTATAGTGTTCTTTGGTAGCTGATGCCTTGTTAATAGGAAAGTACCATTTTTTTAAATATATATATTGTAGATATATTCCAAAAAATGGATTAATCATGTAGAATTTCTCTTTTAATTCCGTTATTTATTTCTATGCATATGCTGCATGAATTATTTGAAAACATTTTGAACCCCAACTGCAGTTCAGTTATTTAATTACATTTGTATGTGTGTTATCCTTCCCAAATAAACTTGGAAACAAGAGCTTACTTTCATCAAATGTAACTTCTACAGTGCTGACAAAGATCATGATTAGTATGGAATTCGAAATTTTTGTTAGTTACTGCTGTAGTGAAGATTTAATGACCTTGTGTTGTTTTTTTTTTTTTTTTTTT
>KK120398.1:0-63761 GCA_000611955.2 Stegodyphus mimosarum | reverse complement strand
TTTTTTTTTTTTTTTTTTTTTTTTTTTTGTAATTTAAACTTCACGCAGGTAAAAGAGAAATCCTTGCATCAGTTATTTTGGATTAGCCAGATCTGTGTCTAGTTATTTTTCACGTGACCCAAAATGGTGAATATGCATCTCTATATAATTAAAGTGTATCTGTAAAATTGTGTATTTGACAAAACTAATCAATCATATTAAATCCTGCTGCAACACTTATAATATTTTTAATACAGTTTCATGTATCCAGAAAAATTATACATATAATCTACGTAATTTTTAAATTAGAAGTACCTTCTTGATGAATAACAAATAACTTTAAAATAATATAAATGGTAATATAATTATTATAAAATTACTAAATTAATATTGAAGCTCTTTTTAATTTAATTTTTCTTGCTTTTAACAGAGTAAAATCAACAATAATTGTTTGCAAAATCTACTTGATTATTTAATTCATGTTCTGCAGAAAAATCAGTAATATTTGAAAGTTTGTTCCCCCTGCCTCAAAAACTAGTGGTCTCAAAATCAAATTGCATGCTGATCAAATGCATAATCTGAAAACATGTCAGAATGTTTTTTTTTTTTTTAGCAAAATAAAGAAATTTTATCAACAAAATAAAAAACATTTTTTAATTAAATTTTGAATTTTTCTTGCTAATTATATATCAAAACATACAGAAACAATAATAATAATAAAGGAGAAAAATCAAATTTATATTTATTTGTGCTCTCAAACCTACAGTATGATACTTGCTGTTATTTGCACTTTGTAATTCAAACATACTGACAGCTGGATATTAATATTTTGGACTGGCATTTATTTAAAATAATTATAACATGTTTAATTAATCATTAACTAAGTTACTTTAATTTAAATCTAAAATAAACAGATTATGAAAACTTTCCAAGTGGGGGAAAAACTTCAGAATAAATAATGACAACCTAATCACTTTCTGTTATTTATTAAACTTTTCTTTGACCATATAAATTATAAATTTTGTATATGAATACAAAATTTATTTATGTGATGTCCATGCACTAGAGAAAAAAATTACTAGAAATTATCTTCTTGACTGATTGCAATTGTTCATTGGTCAAAAAACAATTGTTCATTGTTTTCTTATTAATTTTCAAGTGTGAAAAAAAAGTTATTCACAAATATATGTATCTCCAAACAAAGTAATATTTCTTAGGGCAATTATTCGTAACTGAGAGCATTTATCCTTTAACAAGCATGATTTAATCAAATCTTTTAATAAGGTTTATATCACATTATAAATTAACTAGTTCAATTTGTAGATATTTTGGTGCATTATTCACAAAGAGTTGTAATGGTAATGAAGATAATATAAACTTAAACTTCAAATAATTAAAATCATGAAATCTTTGCAACACTATATTAGCAACAAATACATACCTGAAATGTAATGGTGGACTGCACAAAATTGTTTCAGGGGCCACCAGTTTCAGACCACTGCTCTAAATAACTATAAGAAGATTTTACAACTCTTTTTATGATCTTAATATTTGTTAAATTTTCTTTTACTATAATTGGCAATGTTAAAAACATTCTTAACTCAAATGATCAGTTCAAATATGATTGAACTAAATTGTATTCCTGAATTATCTTTAAAGAAAAAATCTGGTCCTGCTCTAGTGACCAGAATTGCTAAAATAGTTGAGTTTTTAAAATTAATTCTGTCAGGTATATGTAGGGCAGTGGTTCCCAGACATTTGGACCTTCAAAGCATTTTTCAGAATCGGCTGTTTTAATGGAGCCTCTTAAGCCTAATTTAATATCTTGCAAATTAATGATCTTTGTGCAATTCTTTAATGAAAATTATTGCATTTTAATTTAATGTCTTGCAAATTAATGATGTTTACAAAAGGATATTACTTGGTAAGAAAAAAGTAGAGATAATTAGGGAATGTCAAATAAGGACATAGCTAAATATTTGTGCAATGTCACTGAAATGAAATTTTATTCAAAAGTTTTAAAATTTACCATATCTCAATTTATTCTCAACATGATATTATTAAAAGTTAGCCATCCTTAAAAGTTCTTCCAATGTTCCATAAGTCAAACCAATATACATTACAATAGATATCTGACATTACTGCAAAGAGCTCAAGGTTGTTACAGTAAATTCATTTCAGACAAGACAGCCATTGCATGCAATTTACAAAGATCTGGAGTTGAGAAAAGCAATAACACTGATTTTGATTTCTGAGACAACATTTCAGGATTTTCAAAAATTCATCATTATGGAGCTAAACTCGGTAGAGTTTCATTTTGAAACATAATTTTTAGATCTGTGTGAAATATCAAATATATGAGAGCTCATGCTCCATTGAATTTAATAAACTGTAGGTATTCACACATAATACATTCACTACCCATTCAAAACTGCACAAGTATGAATATTCAAATCACTCTTTCAAAGCTTCAAGGTACTCCTGAATGCTTTTCTGTATTTTTTCTTGAACCTTGATGTTATTTTCTTACAAGAAGGGTTTTGCAATAATTGTCTTTCTTTACCATGCACTATAATCAAAATACATAAATTTGTTCCTTTAAAAGAAAGAAAAGAAAAAAGATGGTCAGTGTAATGTCACAGTGTTAAGCTGGTCTTTTCAAAATACTTTAATCCAGTGTCATTAATTTTTCAGTCGTTTGAAATTTTAAATCAGAAGGCATCTTATTTAATTTTTTGTATCTCCATTTCAGTTGAGAAATTAGAATATGTATCATGTCTGTTGTTTTTCATATGAAAAAAATATTTTTTGAAAAATTAGTTGTGTTATTAGTTGATTCTTGGCAATCTTATTTATGAACCGGATTTCACTTCTTTTTCTATTCTGTTAATATATTCATCTTAAAAACTAATTTTTTACATTTTTCAAAAAATATTTTTTGTCATTTTCTATAAAGAATGAGAAAAATGTGTGTATTAAAATTTTGTTTAATTTAACATGGCAAATTATATCAGGGCTATTTGCCTAAGCAGAGGGTTGCCTTCATGAAGGATTTGTAATGGAAGCTGGCTTTACCCTAAGAAAAGCTATGAAAGACCTGTGCAGTAAACCCACTCACCAGGATTTGGTATTAAAAAACAGCTTTCTTTTTGGGAGGATGCCAGTTTACCTTTACCATTTCTTGCAGTACTAAATTCTGCAAAAACATATATAAAATTTTTTAACTGATTTACATAAGGAGATGCATCCAGTTTCAATCATGGCAATACTTTATTACTCGATACTAATATGAATTTTATGCATTTGTATAGGTATAAAGCAATAATAGCAAGCTTAAATTATGTAAAATATAATGTAATAAAGATTTTTCTGTCTCACTTAAAACATTAAATTGTTAATAATTAATGAAGTTTTTTATTTGGTTTCCTCAAATTCAATAAGAAAAAGCATGCTAGTGTACAGGTATCTAAGAATGTAATGCTCTTTTTATCACTTTAAATGCTGTGTCTTAAAATGATGCTTTTTGATACATTCCAAAATTGAAAGTTAAAAATCATAATTTAATTTTTTAACGTATTTTTAACATTTACAGCTAATTTGGCCCCTCTTCTAGCTATTCATTCACCTGAGTAAAATGCCTTACTTGCCTCACCCTTGTCCTGGCTCTGGTATCAAAATTTTAAAAAAATAAAATTTGATCTTATTTTGATATAGATTTCAGATAAAACAGCTGTTTGTCAGAATTCAAGTAGATAAAATAAAAATTACTACTTTTGTTGAAAAAGGAATAATCTCATGTGCATCTTGAAGTGCATAAAATCTTCCATTTGAAACTGAAGTTTTACTAGAGATGAGTTTTTTCCATCTTTTGAATACAGATTTACTTATCTGTTAAATCTATTATTATCATTTAATACAAGAATTCATATTTTGGAACTAATTCTTAATGATTGAAATACAGTACACCTACAAATTTTAAATTATATACATTTAGCTTTAAATGATAAAAGTAGTTTTAAATTATTTTTTAATTTATATAAAAAATTAACATCTACAGTAGAATTCCAATTATCCGAATCAGGAATGGGACTGGACTCCATTCCGATAATTGGATCTTTTCCAAAGAAAGGGTCTATGTACATGTTAGTTAATTACTGTATGTACTGTATGTTGAAAATGAGAAAAAAAAAACATTTTTTAAAAAAAGAGGTTTAAGTAATTAAAGTGAAAAAGCAATGCTTATAGCATACTGTACAGTACTTACAAGTGCTGAAAGTCATCGCTTGCTGAACATCTCGGTCAAAATAAGCTGTTTGACTGTCTTCATCTATTTTCGAGCAGCCAAGTCATGCATCCGCTTGACAATGAGAAGTTGCATGTGGTCACATTCAGGCTGATACTCCACCTACTTCAATGCAATTTCAATGCCAGAAAATGCTTCACTAACTGATCGTCCCATGTCTGCTTCAACTTCGACATTAAGGTCATCTTCTTTCTCGACACTTTCTTCTCTCATGCTTTCAATAAGTTCATCATCATTTAGAATTTGAAATCCAGGGTCTGACGAATCACACACCATTTGCTCCTTTTAATGTCTGAGATTGCTGATTGTCCAACATCGTATATGTCAGCCAAATGTTTACCCATAATTCCTTTATCTGATTGCTCTATCATTTTTAGTTGATATGCTAACGATAGTACAACACTTTTTCTGTTAGAAGCCGTGGTGAACGATGAAACTCAGTCTCAAACAAAACAACGCACCGACGCTAAGGAGTACTGTCACAATACTGTAACAAGTCAACAACTCACTAACTGACTAGTAATCAAAATGAACAGTAAAAGTCGGGCTGGCGACGGTTGACAGTATTGCAGCCAAAAATAGAACTGCACTATGAGATGGTGACTCATCATTCCAATAACGTTCTCACTGTGCCTACACTAACTTCACTGAGGGAAGGACAAAAGTGTGCATAGACAGAATCATTATTTTGGAAATCGCAGTGCATTTCTGTCTTGATTTTTTTTCTTAAATTCTGGAAGCGATTCGGACAGTTGGTGTTTGGATAATTGGAGTTGTACTGTATCTTTGTTAATCATTTATGGTAAATGGTTCAAATATGTTGTAAGGTATTTTTTGTGTACCTTCCAACTCCTTTATGCACTGGACTATCCAAAATAAAACACCATGAAAGATGTATCCAAGAGGCTTGATATTTTCATCATGCATAAACTGCAGCAGGGCATGCAAATGATTAGCATTGCAGTGCATACGAAAATGACGTGTGCCAGTATTGCCATCTCAACTCTTTCACATCAAAGTCATCCAAAACACCCGATCATTCAGACACTGGCAGGTCTCCCAAACACCTGAAACATTTTCTACGTAGTATTTTCCCCCATTCCATTAGTACATGCTTTTGGAAGTTGTTAAAAATAAAAAAAGTATTGAAACGTTCTCGTTTTTTCTTTGTCTATATTGTCTTATCTTTATCTACTTTCAGATATATTTTGAAAAATATTTGGTAATTGTAAAATTATTATAATAAATTAAAGATATATCAAAATTTGTAAAATTTTTGGCAACCCCATGCTGCAGGTCCCATGACCCCAATTGGGGTCACGACCCACAGTTTAAGAAACTCTGTTCTGTATTGTAGTGAACCTCCAGAGATATTAAAATCAGATAGAGTTTGTGTGAATAGCTTTGATACTTTTCTTGTATTTTTCATATTTTTTCCAGAAGTTTGAATGAAATATTACTAACCCTTAAAATCATCTATATTTAGTATGTTAGAATCCACATTCCATTCTGTAAAAAGAACACCTTTATGTTACTTTTATCTTATCTTCACTTCAATTTTTATTTGTGTTATTAAAACACCTCGAAGACAAGTGTGAACCTTGTTTTAGGAGAAAAAGAACATGTTAAACGTATTTTAGGACACCATATGGTGTACATGACCATCGAACTGAAGAATGTAATTGGGTTTACCGAGTCCATTCAATTGTTTTGATTGAGCTATCTGATTTGTCTTTTTTTAGGAAACAAAATGTTGTTCCTTTTCAGTTTGTTTTCTTTGAGTATAAATGCTGTCCAACGTTCTGTTCTCTGAATGGGCATTTTGCATTCTTTAGGTCTTTCGCGAGACATTAGATAATTTATATAAAAGTTACTAAATCTTTGCTTTGAAGTTGCACATATCTTGGGAAAACTAACCAATTACTCATTGGATGTTAAATTGGCGGACATATTAGTATCAAAATTATCATCCTTTTTATTCTTTGGGGGGGGGGTGAAACTCAGCATTCTGTTTCTATGTCATAAATTCCGACTGAGCAGTAAAGTATTCTGCATTCAATTCAAGATAAGGTGGCCAATTAAAAAATACAAAAGGAATGCAGCCAAATCATATTTGCCAGGAATACACTCTATCCATTCTACAGTTAGTACCATATAGAAAAATGATGATCCGATATTTCTGCTCATGGAAAAAAATTTGGATTTGAGAAAAGTTGAGAAATGAGCATAAAGAAAAATTATTGAAATAGTTCACCATTTAAAGAAGCCATAATATGCCAATATATAAACAAATACTTCAGATAGAGCCCAATAAATTTCTCAGAATCTTTGAAGAGACTATCTTTTTGTATGTCTTGTTGGATAGGTTTAAGAAGTGGAACAACATATTTCAGGAAACATTTTTAGAGAGATAGATAACGATTCAAAATAGATGCTGAAAAAGGGGGAAAAGTATGTGGAGGTTGATATCTGTTGCCATTACCAAGAAAAAAAAATATTTTCAACATTAATAAACCTAATCAATTCTGCAAAGTGATACCAAACCAAGCATTAAAATTTAAAGACCAAAGATGCGGTAGCAAAAAAATGTTTTAAAGTGGGAATCTCAGTCCATGTGTATTCCTTTACAAACTGCATTGAGTATCATTTGCTTTTGGTGACCGGAAAATCTCAAATGCCAAGGTACTTAAAAAAATATGAAAACCTTTCATGTTTTCTATAAAGCTAATTGTAAAGCATGAAAGACATCAAAACTGTTTGAAGAAGAGTTACAAAAGTGGAATGAAAAACTTTTGGCCCAAAAGCATAAGACATTAACTCTTGATTAACAACTTACAGATGATGAAAATTTAGAATGGATTATAAATATTTTCTTGCCTTTGAATGCAACCTGTGGTTCAAGGTGTGATGAGGAGCATAAAGTATTACAGGGAGTAACTCATTTTAAACATTTTAGAGAAGTACATAATTATTTTGATTATAACAGAACTTTATGGAATGTCAGCACTAGAAAAATCTTGGTGACTTGTTACAGAATCAACCATCCAAAATTGTTTTCTGTGTGCTGGTGGACTAACAAAGGATATTGAAAAAAGAAATAAAAGTGAGGATTTGCCTATCACAAAAGTATTATGGGAAAAAATGCATTTCATTATTTTCAGAATGTGCTACAGAATTTTTCGATCGACATTATCATCACATGATTGTAGATTATGATGATCCAAGTAATGAAAATATTATAACAAAATTAAAATTAAAAATTTTGATGTCAAAATTCTTCTTTTGATGCTGATGGAAATATTGCAGAAACATAACATGTGGAAAGCAAATACTCCAGTGGAAGGTTATTAACAAGTTTTTAGTCACACATTTTGTGAAACCAAAAATGATTAAATTTTTTTGAGATTTATACAAAAATATAGATAACATTTTCCTGCAATCAATCCCACCAGCAGAAATTCTTGTACTCAGAAGTGAAATAAAAATTAAAAAACTTTGTCAATATTTTTTATTATTCATTTTTAGTGTTTTTGTACTTTTACGGATAAAATAATTATTCATAGTTATTAATGTGTAATTTGAAGAAAGGATCAGAACTGTTATATTGCTAAGTAATTTATTATGTAAAATCATTAAAATTATTTATTTAAAAGTATTAAAATTATTTATTATGTAAAATTATTAAATAGTTAAACTGAAAAGGAATGCGTAACAAATTTCATAACAGTGTATTATAATAATTATTATATTTAAACTGTTATATGCTTTTTTTTTAAATTATTCACTTCTTTTTTGGTAGATGTAGTATTTATTATTATTGCTATTTTATGCATCATTCACTTTTTATTCGTTTTTGTCAAATAATCCATTTATCTTATCTGATAAGATGTACCGAACCAAGCTCCAGTCCCTTGAAGTTCATTGTAACAGGTTTTGAGTGTATTAAATAATTTGAAATACTATAGGAAAAGCTATTATTTTGAATTAGAATCTTATTTTTTTTATTTATATGTATCTGTGTATATTTGATTTTTTTTAATAATTTAATGTAAAATATTTTAGGGAAGTGGCAAAACGCTGGCTTTTGGTATACCTGTTGTGAGTGGTATTTTATCTTTTAAAGAAAATGCAAAAAATGTAAGTATAGTATTTTCTGTACATTACTCTGATTCAAATATAATATGGTGATATTTTTGTTTATAATTTTTTCTAATTTCTAGTGTGAAGCTGATTCTAAGTCCCATGCTTTGTATTGTTTAGTACTAACACCAACGAGAGAGCTAGCTATTCAAATTAAGAAACATTTACAAGCTATCTGCAAGTACACTGATATTAAAGTAAAGTTTTTTTGTACATATAGTTTTTTTATAGATCTTCTAGTTTGTAAAGAACTATTATATAGTTTAAGAAATACATATTCTGGATCTGTACTTGAATAAAATATGCAGCTGAAAGTTAGTGTATTAAAAAAAATTCTGTCATTGGTGTTAATGTTACTTTTGAAACTGTCAATATATTTTCATAACTTCTGCTCTAATAAAAATAGATAATGCCCCCCCTTTATCCAGGTGAGAGTTTATCCTTTGAAGCTTCTATTAGTAGGATGTCTTATGCTTAAAAATATTAGTAATAATACTAATAGTTAATAAGAAGATAAATTTTATTAAAATCGTTAAATGCTTAAAGTAATAGGATTAAAAATAAAGTGTATTTTTTGCATAAAGTTGTTTTATTAAATTGAAATTTTCCATAAGTTGCCGGAAAATCATTCATTATAATTTATAAATTATTTAATAAATAATTAAAAAGTTGACCAAAGGCAGCTGTAAAAAGTGCTTTTAATAGAAAAGTCTTAATTCCATTTAAAGAGGAAAATGCCAATATTTAGTTCATAAATTTAATATCAAAAGATGAAAGTGCTTGTTGCCATCCAGTAAAAACATTGCCTGCATATTTAAATTATCAATATATTAATCAGTAATATGATTAATTCTATTAATTGGTAATATAATTAGTAGAATTAAAACTATATGCAAAGTTTGGTTTATTAGATTCTTGAAATTTTTTACATGGAGGCATAATTAATTTATGTTAAAATGTATATAATGCATTTGATTTTATTGATTTAATTTGTAAATTGATATTTATAAGACTAAGTTCATAATGTATTTTCAAGCTGTTTTACACAAGATTAAACTCAGCATATTGTGTTATTAAAATCTGTAATTATATGTTTTAGATATTTCTATCATAAATACTTGCTTAATTTGTTCAGTGAAATGATATGTTTGAATATACAAGGTATATTTTTAAAATTAGTATCATATGGAAATGAAAAAGAAATAAATGTAATTTTCTGACCAATTCTAAACTTATATGAAAGCCTTTGCCTCAGTCTACTTTTTCTACGTAATTTCCACTAGTATTAAGACATTTATCATATCACACAACCAGTTTTTGAATCCCTTTTCTATAGAATTCTTCCTCTCGATTTAGCACACATTGCAACATGATTGGTTTGACCTTATCATTTTCATTGTGGTGAAGGCAGCCTCGATGCTTCTTCTAGTCAGGAGGAACAGATGGTAGTCGCCCGACACTAGATCAGGACTGTAGGGAGGATGATCAAATTATTCCTAATGAAATGCACAATGTGATCTTGAGTTTGTTTAGCTACATATGGACTGACATTTTCATAAAACAAAACAATCGATTGCACTATGCAGTTTGTTTAAAGTCTCACAATATGTCGTAAAATTTATTGGCTCACAACAAAGTAAAAAATCCACAAGGAACAGCATTTTTATGCACCAAAAGATAGTTTGAGTGCATGTATATGTGTGTAGGTTTGTGAATGTGAGAGAGAGAAATAATTTCATTTGTTAAACAGTATGTGTAGATATAGAATTTTTTTATTTTCAACTTATAAAAACATTATAGAGTTCTAATTCTGAGGCATTAAATCAAAATTCTTCAAATCCTGTTAAACTGACAAACAAGTGTCACTCTGTGTGAAATATTATGACGAAGTCCTATTAATGTTTAAATAACCTTTTTATCTTCAATTTTAAAATGAACAGAAAGTAAAACTTGTGCATAAAAATAAATTAAGGCCACTTGCAGGTTATAAAAAAAAACAGAGTTGAAAATTTAAGGTATTGTAGTTAGAAACTACACAAATTTGCCCATTTAAGCTGGCCCAGTATTTTGATAGGATATTTTTAACATCAGCTAACAAAATGACTAAAGCCAGAATATTTATCAGTTGGGTGATAGAATGTAAACTGCAGGGGATACTGCCTATATCTAAAGCACTCAAACTCTTGACTCAAATATTTGTGAGGACTACAAAATGGAGAAGTTATAATATAGGTTTAAATCATAAAAATTGCTTAATTAATATAAAATACCTTATATCATAACAGCATTTTATTCTGCACAAATAATATAAGTTTTTTTTTAAATATGTGTATGCATGCTTGTTTGTTTTTGGTAGATATTATGTAGCTAAGATTAATATTTAAGGAAATAAAGCCTGTAACTATCTTCTTTGAATATCTTCCGTATATGTTTTCTTTATTTTTAAGGTAGCAGTTGTAATTGGTGGATTGGCTCCTGAAAAACAAAGGAGAATATTAAAAAAAAGTCCAGATATAATTGTTGCTACCCCTGGTAGATTATGGGAGATGATGGAAGAAGTAATTTTTTTTTTAATTCTTTTCTCATATGTTGTTTTGATAGTCATTTGATATCTATTAAATTCGATTGCAAATGGTCTAAAACTTCACTAAGTATTAGTTATTCTGTGACTAAATAAGTTTCATTTTAACTTTTTGAATTCATTATGTGAAATTTACATATGTGTATATGTTAAAATTAAGTTGAAAACTTAAACTCATATTTAGAAAAATCATAAATTGATCAGCAGCTTTTATAAATGTTAAAATGCTGACACTGAAGAAATGAATACTTTCAGTATATAAAGCAGTTATAACTTTGTGAAAATTTACATAAAATTTAATTTAAAAAAATGGGCAAATGTAGGTAAAACTGCTTTTTAAAAAGTGTTTTGATTAAGAAAAATGCTTAGCCATTCTTTTAACTGTTTTTGAATTTATATAGAGAGTTCTCAACCAGGAGGGGAATTTTATGCTTTTGCGGGCAGGGGAATGTAATCATCTTGACTCCACCTCTCCTGCTGTGGCTTTAAAAAAATAATCTAAGTAGATATAGATTTTTTTTGGGGGGGGGGTATTAAGAGGTGAGAATAATCTAGCAATGATAAAAGAGGTGCATAAAGAAAAAACAGGTTGTGAACCAATAATATATTTGTTTATCATGTATTGAAGGCAGTATTTGTTTTTAACAGAAGTTGTGTGTGTGTGTGTGTATATATATATATATAATATTTCCTATTTTAATTGGTTATATTTTATATAGTAATTTAAAGCAACGACATTGTGTTCAGTCTATTTTCGTATTTAATCTTAATAAATGTCATAACTTTAAAAAAAATTCAGGTTATGTACATATAAATGAAATTGCTCCAAACAACACCAAATGTAGTCTTTTGGCTTATGAATATCATTTACAAAATCTGTTTTTTGCATATGGAAAGAAATTTGTGTTAAATTTCTTGTTGTCAACACACTCATCATTTTACAGTGCAGCTGGTTGAAGTCTGTAATTGTTTCCAATTACGATGTCATTTGTAATCAGTTGCTAATTTTATTTAATGCCAATATTTATTTATTTAGACATTGCTGCATGAGTCATTTCTCAAGCTGTCATGAATTGATTATCATGTAATTAAAGTAGAATATAGTGAAAAATGATTTCCCAGGTTGGCATCAGGCTTATAAGTTATTCAATACATGTAAAATCGGAGATGAACTTTAGAAGAATGTTTCAGTTTGAGATGTATACCAAACAAAAGGGTGACAGTGGAGCCAAATTATTGAGCATAGAGAATTATGCTAATAGGTGATTGCTTTCTTCAATATGGGAGGTTTTTATTTAGTGCCAAAGTGAAATTAAATGTCAAAACTTTCCGTATACTTTATTATGAAAAAGTGTCTATTGCACATCTGTAAAGCATTAAGCATAGAGTTACTCAAGAAAGTACTGCTGAATAGGAAACTATTTCAAAAACATTTAACGATAGAAATTCAACTCTTTTTTTTCCAAAACCAAATAATATTGTTTTCTTTGTCTAAATACTATGCTAAATCTGTTATAAAGCATAATTTTCAATAACTCTTACTAATAAACGGGATATTTTAAATAACTTGTTTGAAGTTCAGAAACTACTTTGTTAACATGAGTTGAAAAAACTCTCAAATTTCTTTTGATATGAGCAACTTTTAAAAAAAATTTTTTGGTATCAAAAAAAATTTGAGGAAAAAAATAGCTGAAGTATTGAATTTTAGATAAAATTTACTTTTCAATATAATTTAGAAATACCGTAAAATAAATTTGTTTGAAAACAAACCATAAACAAGGCATTAAAAAAAAAGGTTCCATTAGAAATCTTACTTGTAATCTTAAAATAAGTGCATTCAAATACTTTTCAGAAATGCAGCAAATATTAGCAAGTCTAGTAATGCATAAATATACTAAGAAAATGTAACTTTTATGGCAGAACCCTAAACAGTGCATCTAAGGAGATTTGCTGAATGTGGAAAAAAGTGGATAATTAGAAATATTATTTATAATCCTAAAACCAATGTTCAAATTGCTTTCAGAAGCAGAACAAATATTTAGCAAGTCTACTAATATAGCTAGTAAATGCATAAATTGTTAGAAATATGTTAATATATGAATATGAAGTATTGCAGAATAGCCAGAAGAAAAACATAGTAAAATGAATCAAAGGTCATGATTACAGTCCATCAAAACTTGAATTAAGATACCTCGAAGTTTTTAGAATTTGGTTACATTTGCGGATAAAAGCAAATTTAGTATTTTAAGAATGATAAAAAAACAAATTATATTGTGAAAACATGGTGGATATAATTGTATGAGGACAGTCGTGAGTTGTATGACTGCTTTCGACATTTAATGTCTACATTTTATTGATGACGAAATTGATAATTTTTTGTATTTGAATATTTTAAAACAATACATGGAATTCAGTGCACAAAAAATGAGTATTTCATGGCATTAAAAGTTTATCAAGAGGATGATCCAAAGTATAATGCTCATATTTGCAAATTGTGGACTTTATAATCACTCCTTAATATCCATAATTTGTTAATTAAAACACTTGTGTTTAGTCCAGACTTCAAACCTATTCAGCATATTTTTGTAAGACAAAATTAATAAATTCAGAATTTTCAATTGCTGACAGTCCTTTGGTCCACCTATTGGACATCCCAAACTGCAAAACCTGGTAAGCCACATACAATTGGAGAAATTTAGGTAGGTGCTCCGAGGGATAAAGGAATAAGATGAAGTCATATTTGGTGAAAAGAGCATAAAGAAAGTTAAAACAATATCACTGCCAAATAATACAGTAGCTGTCAGAATTGAATGAAATGTCTCAGAAGGCAGAAAAATCAATTGTCCAAAGAATTAGCAAACATAAGTTTTTCTAGCCACAGCTGGACGAATCTACTGATATACAAGGTTGGTCCCACCTAGTTGTTTTCATACATTGCATATGGAAAAACAAATTTCATAAAGATATGTTATTTTGTGAACCAATTAATCAAAGAACTAGGAAAGAAATGTTCAAGCACTTGTATTCGTGTCACTTGTATAAAATCCAAAGATTAAATTTGTCGTGACTCAAGTGCTTGCAGTTATTCCAAATGCATCCAAGACTCACTGCAACATTCACTGAAAGGCATTGGGATCAAAATATGAGCCAAATGATTTAAAAAAATTTTTGAACACTGGTGTTAAAATAGTGAATTAATAAGGTCAAGACTAGTACAACACTTATTTGAAAAGTTTTGTGAAGAGACTGGAGGAGGGGAACTACAAATCACTTCTTCTGTATACAGAAGTACAGTAGCTGCCATGTGGGAATGTAGTAATAAAACTTGTGGAAGAAGTCACAATGTTTTTGGGTGATAAAAACAAATTAGAAAAATTGCAAATGATCTCAATTTGTTTTGAAGTTCACGTATTTAACAGATAAATTCACTTAATGAATTAAATTTATACTTACAAGGCATGGTAGAAAGAACTAAATGCATGGCATGTTAGACTGAACATGTAAATTTATACTTATGAGGCATGGCATGAATTCTGTTCCATTCTTAGACATCATGGTCACACACAACATTTCCAATTTCAACAACTGTTTATTATAAACCTTCATCTGTTTGCCTTGTGCCACACATCAAATCATGTCATTTAATTAAACATAAAGTAGCTTTGTGTTATTCCTTCATTTTCCATGCACTTCAAGTTTGCTCCTCCAGTCGGCTGTTAATGAGGAATTAAATTACTTAAAAGTAGTTGCTATTGACAAAGCCTTTTCACTTAACATTCTTGATCAAGCAGTTAAAAAATTCTCATCTCAGCACATCAAAAAGCACCCTCTGATTTAAGGAGATTGTAAAAATTCTGTTGTCATTCCTTTCTTTCCGTTGATTAGCTATAAAATTGCATATATTTCATAGAAATTCAACTTTTGGGTTGTTTTTTCATCTGTCATTAAAATTCGCATTCCCATACTTAAGGATCTCATTCTGGATATGAAATTCTTGGGGTATATACAATATTCCTTGCCATTGTGGTTTAATTTATGTTGTCAAACTAAGAAAGCCTTAAAATTTCACCCTTAGGATCATGATGCATGTGTTAGTACAAAAGAAACTTGTAAATCCTCTGTTGCCCAACACACTGTTGTTGTTCAGAAAATCACATTTTCTATTTTTCAGCAGCAAAAATAATTTTTACTTTGCTGCAGAAATAAAAAATTGCCAAGAGAAGAACTGGATTGTGCATCCCTTCCAAGTTAACATTACTACTGTAATGTCTTCGACAGCTATTAAAGAACTTACTGTAAAAAAATACATTATGAAAACTGACTGGTTATCTGTCCTGTAACCTTAGCCAATTCTTTTTACTGATACTTTGAAAATATTACTCCCTTTTACAGCTTTGGCACCTTTGTGAAGTAAAAAGTACCAAAACAAATTGCAAGTGCCAAACTCTTTGCATCTGTAAATAACGTGAAATGACCTGGACTTCATTGCAGTCATCAACAGCAAACGAATGCACCCATTACACAGGCCCTATTAAAAATATTTTTTGTAAAATTGTATTTAATGATAATTATTTTTGACCCATAAAACCTCTTTCCAAAAGAATGTTTGCTGTTCGTCTGAAAATTTCAGTGCTTTGAAGATGAAGTGGCCACTAAAGTTTCTATAAAGTGAGACACAATGTTTAAATTTAAGAACCCGTGAAATAGTGTGAATATATGTTTGGTAACGATCTAAATTTATAGTTGGTATTATCATTTCCCCCCTTCCTTTTTAAACATTTGTGTTTAATTTATTATTTGTAACTTTAAATACAATCCAATCCTTAAAATTTTTAATATATGTAACTTTGTAATCCTTTCATAAATGAAAATTAAAGCATTAATCAATTTTTGCGTAGATTATCATTGTATCTACATAATTACTTTTATTCAAAAGATGTTAATCAAAGAAGAAAAACAGGAACTATATTAATTATTTTCTTTTTCAAACATTTAGTTTATATAATAGTTTCCAAGTGCATTCTTAAATTTTGTTTTATTTTAAACTCTTTAAAAATTTTCTAGTAATCCTCCATATATATTTTGTTTTTCGTAATGTTATTTTCTTAATAGGGTGAATCACATTTAAGTCATCTTTCAAGTGTGAGATATTTAGTCATAGATGAAGCTGACAGAATGGTAGAAAAAGGACATTTTGCTGAACTTACACAGATTATAGCTATTATAAATGGGTAATTATCTTTACAGTAGTTTTCTGTTAATGATAGTAATAAAGTTTCAATTATAATAAAATATAAATATATGACAATTAATGAATTAATAAAAAATTTAAGGTATTATTATTCATACTTTCCCAGTAATCAAACAATTGGTATTGCCAAACATAAATATTAGTGTGAAATGTATTTTAAAACAGTAATAATGATGTTTAACAATATTCAAATTAAATCCATCCAGAATTTTTTCTGACATCGTTCTGATCTATCACTGGAGTTAAATGATGCAACTTTTTTGTGTTATAATAAACCATATGTAAAAATATTATTGTAGTATTAACTCATGTAAATATGTGCAGTATCACTCAAAAGCATAATTATGTATGGGTATGTGAAAAATATAAGTGAATGATTGACAAGCCAGTTTTAGGTTTGCAGTGTCCCCCCCCCAGCATGACTGTTGACTGCAGCAGCTGCATTAGCATTAAAACATGATTTCAGTTTGTGGTTATTTGTACAAAGTGATGGGTGATTTTTTTTTCTTTTTTTATCCTGAAATAATTTAACAACTGACTCTTCTTCATTTGGCAGTTAACAAGTTACAAAATCCATCTCAGATCCTTCAATAAAATCAGCAATAGCTAAAAATTTCACACACAATACATGACTGAATCGAAAAAGTTTCAGTAATATTTAGTTTTGCATAGTTTCTGATATAAGATTTCTGTAACTTGATGTGTGCCCACACATTTTGGCCACTGTCCTGTTAATGCAAAAGTACCTGTAATCTAAAGGCTAAAAAAACTTTTATGTTTTATAATATTTTAATGTAATTTATGAAAAGGATTAACTGAAATTATATTTTGGAAGAAAATGCCAAACTACTTATTGTCTAAATTTGTTATGTAAATGTTTTGTGTTCAGTTCTAATTATCTGTTCTAAATACCATGAAATGAAATGTACTTTTCTATGATTTCATTTTATGAACCTGTTTAGTTCTGTGCTTTGGAACTCAGCTATTGTTTTGATTGCATATAATTTATGCTAATTTATAAATAATGGAATTATTGAGACAACAGAGAATAGAATGAAGAACTGTATTAGTGAATATGTTAAATTGTATATGTGATCAGATTTTCATAAATGAATCATCAAAGAAAGATGTATATTTAATAACTTTTTTTTTAAATTTGTACTTGAAGTTATTGAAAGGTTATTTGCCAGTTTTTCATCAGTAGTGTTGATTAGAAAACTATATGAAATTTCATAAAATATGTTTCCTTATGAATATTTTGTGCAATGTAGTAGTGACCTTGTGTTTTTAAGCAACTTACTCCAAGATTTGCCTTTGATTAGGAAAGGCTGTAATGTGATATTCATGTGGCACATATAAATACAGCCTAATTGATAAGAAATGCAATTTGAGACATTGCCAGCCTTGAGTAAAATAATAAATGAGCATACTGTACATTATATACAATACAATAGAATATATATAATATTATATACATACAATAGAAATGAATGAGTATTGAGTTCAATCTACTTTATAAGTATATTATACAATATATACTTATAAAGTAATTCAAAGTAGATTGAACCAAATACTCATTCATTTCTATTGTATATATGAAAATAAGGATTAATGGCATTTTAACTTTATCATCAGAAGATGGCAAAAAAATGAAAAAACATAGTATATATTCTGTACAATATTAAGAACGTTTTTAAGGGATGATAAAAATCCAAGTCAGCAAAGAGAAACCATGTTTCTCCATGATCTGTTTGACCATGAATATCTAGTACCTCATGCTATTGCATTTATATCCATCGCAGCAAGATTGTGAGTTAAGAACAGATTTGAGGGAACATCTGGAAATTGAAAACACATGCAAAATTTTTATGAAGACTATTTTCATCATACTTTTCATATTTGGCTATGTTAGTCTGTGGTATGAATACACTGTTGAGCAATTTGAATTGCAAAATTTCTCTATGTTGTAACTCATTTTTATCTGGCTTAAATTTTGGGACATAAATAGTATACAATTTAAGCTATGGATATGGAGTTGACAATTATATTTTTGAACAGGAATCACCAGTTGCTAATCTGCTGTAACTATATTATTTTAAATGTTTTGTTTTATTTTTTATTTTTAATATTTATTACATTAAAGTAATATTATTATATAATATTCTAATATTTATTGCATAAAAGTTTTCCGTAATACTTTTCAATTTCAGAAACAAAAATAACAAGAAAAGACAAACATTTGTCTTTTCTGCTACATTAACACTTGTTCATGATGTCCCTAAACGTCTAATTCTGAAAAATAAAAAGGGTAAACTAAAAAAGAACAAGTTAGGTAAGGTTGCATAAATATAATTTTTGGTATTTTATTAAATAAATGATATTTAGTTAAGTGCAAATGATTTTAAATTTAAATACTTATCTTTCTTCACTTTTAACAGATTCTTTAATTAGTGTAATTGGAATGAAAGATGCTCATAAGGTTATCGATATTACAAAGAAGACTGCCATGGTGGACACTCTTGTTGAATCTCAGATAATGTGTAGCACTGAAGAGAAGGTTAGTTGGTTTGTAATTGTTAAATTTCTCTTGTTTCCATGCATCTTCTTTCATTTCACAATTGATAAATTTCATTGAAGGAAGCTGTGATCTGTGTCAAATTTACTTCTTAATTAAATAAACAATTAAGCAAAGAAAATCCTATTGTATTAAATGTACATAAATTTCATAGTTTTTTGTTGAGAAATTTCTGAATGAGAATTCCAGCTTAAATTCTCATGTGAAGCATCAAGTAACTGTATGCTATCTTATAAAAATAGTACAAGTTGATTGCCTGTAATTCCAGATGATTTTAGTTGCCTTAGGGAACATCAGTATTAGTGATGTCTGTTACCATTCTTTATGTTGTTGGGAACATTAGTCAGTCTCAACTTGATTTACAAAAGAGTTGACTTGAGATCCTATTCAATGTACTTAAAATAAGTTAATAAGAATATCTGTAACTAACATTTTCAACTGCGTTTTTAAGCATGTAAAATTATTATTATTGTCAATTAATCAATATGAAGTCTTGTTCTTAGTTTACTGCTGTAGCAATGGTTCTCAACCCAGGGGAAATTCCCCCTAGGGGAGAATTTCATACTTTCAGTGGGGAATACTGTTAGCCTTTCGATTAACTGTTAAATATTTAGTTTATGAATATAAAAAAACCACTTTTTTAACATTTGCCATATGTTTGTTATAAAACATTTTAAAAATAATCTAAATAAATGTATATATGTATTTTTTGAGTCTGTAGAAGGAGGAGGCGGGAATGATCTCCTACCAGTCTGAAAGGGGTGATGGGGCAAAACAGTTGCAAACAACTGTGGTATTGGATTCACTGATAACTAAGAAACTCCAAAGCCTATAATGTATCATATGGTATATTCTGAATTATTTTTAAATTGAAATAGGTTATGCATTGTTTGAAAATTGGTTGCAAATGTAATTATTTGGAAATAGATTTAGTTGAATGTATTATTTTGAAATTATGTTATGAGTTGATAGAAAATAGGTTTATAGGTGGAGTTTTTGTTCAATTTAATTTTAATACTGTAAAAATGAAAACGAAGGAGTTTTAGGACCTATGCAACTAAAACAATTGCATAGGTCCTAGTTTGTTTTAGTTGAAACAGAACTGGCTTTTGTGTTTAGGTAAACAAAAATTACTTTTATGGTTTGTCAACAAAGATGTGTTTTTATTATATTTTATAACAATAAAATTTTATTTTTTAGCAACTGGGGCTTGAAATCAAATATGCACACAAAAAATAATGATCAAGTTCTGTGTGTTTTATTGGAATAAATAATTTTAGCATAAAGAAAATCTCAATTATCCAGATTTTTCAAGTCTTTGCATGGGCCGTAATGCCTAGACAATCCAGATATATGGATTGGATTGTGTAGTAAAAGCTGTATTAACCAGAATTCAGTTAACCTAGGAAATTAAAGTAACTGGAATGTTTTCAAATTTTAGAAACTTTTTCTTAATGAAAAATTAGGCAAATTAGAGACTTCTAAAGCCATTATAAAGCATGTATAAGGGCTATGACTTATATAAAACAAAAACTATCACAAAACAGTGATTTAGCTTCATGAGCCTGAAGTCACAACCCAATCATAAAATCTTTACTTTTATATAAAATCCAAGTAATTCTAGATAATTCAGTTTAACTTTCACAAAGAATGAGTTAACCGCAACATATCTATATTTCTATTGCTGAAAAAAAATTATTGAAATTTGAGACCTGCATCAATGGAACAGAATGCAGTAGAATATTTTCAAAATTATGTGATAATTCCTTCAATGAAAATGGATGAACACTGGCTATGCAGCCAGAAAAATTATGACAAGTGATTTAAGTCTTTTATATGGTATATCCATAACATATCTAAATAAATAAAGAGCAATCTATTCCTTTAAACTCCTGCCAGAGTAACTGGTGCAGGTTTGGTGGGATCTCTGCAAATTTTCATATTTGACTTAATTTTATGATCAGATAAGCTGTTTTACTTTCATATGAATACGTTGACAGAATGTCTGAAAGATTTTTTCAAAGAATATTTTATAATTTAAATATAGGCTTTTAATATAAAAATTAATTACAAATAAAATGACAGCTCTTCTATCCTGAATTCAAATTTTTATATCTTCAACTATTCAGAATTTTTGCTTAGCCAGCATTTGCCATTTCTTGAGCTTTTACTGTAATTATAACTCATATTTCTTGGGAGAACAATTTACTCTAATATTATAGAACTGTAGTATTTTTTATTTCTCTTTATCATTCTTATTAGACAGAAATTTTCATTCTTGCATCAAATTTTTAATTTGTGTAAACTTGCATATTTAAAATGTTAGCAACATTCTGTTTTTCATATTTAATTTAGGACCTGTACCTGTATTATTTCCTTTTAATGTATCCTGGAAGAACTTTAATCTTTTGCAACAGCATTGATTCAGTGCGGCGTTTGAGGACTGTCCTTGAATATTTAGATTGCAATCCTTATCCCCTGCATTCTTCCATGCATCAGCGGCAAAGGTTAAAAAATCTTGAGAGATTTGCTGCAAGTTCTACAGCAGTTTTGCTTGCAACTGATGTTGCAGCTAGAGGGCTGGACATCAAGGGAATTGAGCATGTTATTCATTTTCAAGTGCCACGTACTGCAGAAGTATGTTAATTATAAAATATATTTCAGTTTCATTTTGAAATAATGTTAGAATTGTCATTTTTATACTAAACTAGCCGCTGCGCGGCCAGCCTTCGTCTGGCTTTTAAGTGTACTGGAAAAATGCCTAAAGAGAACACCAAACATTAAATTTGAAAACTGCACAGAATTTTACTCTGCAGAACAATTTTATAGAAAAAGAAGCAAACAACAACGGGAAAAAAAATTCAGTTAAAAATGCATTACATATAAAAAGCATACAATGAAATAAGCAATATCCCTGAATACAAATATTAATTATCTTAATAAATAAATTAACCAACTTCCTGCTGCCTTCTCTAGACAAATGTCCAGTATGCAAGAGAAACATTAAATTTAAAAACTGCAGAGAATTATCGCCCTCATCTTTCCAGATGGCAATAGTGCTGATATCAGCAACAATGGCTGCGTGCCATTGTTTGTTCATATAATGAGAGAAAATCATCAATTTGATACTATTTCATTTAAAAAAAAAGAACTCATTCGAATTTTGAAAAATCGATGTGCACTGGCTCTTGTCTAGATGCATCTTGGGTACCAGATTTTATAGGCCTGGGTCTATTACCTTACGCGCAGTACGAACGAAAGACATCTACACCCACACAAAGACTCGTCCTTTTAAATATAGATATATAAATTATTTAAACAATTTACCTTTGCAAAAAGAAACAATCTTTCAATTTCTTAAACTGTTCAATAGAGTGAAATCTTGTTTTGCTATAGCCCATTATGTCTTAAAATGACGCGATTTCGTCAGAAAACATAAAATTAAAAAAAAAAAAATCTAATTCGAATTGCGAAAAACTCGCTTCGAGGTGCACTGGCTCATGCAAAAAAATCATGCAAAACTTTTCAATATCTTACAAACAGTGAAATAAGCAAAAAATAACATGAAAGAAACTCAAAAAACAAAACATTTCGCGCAGAATTTTACTCTGCAGAACAACTTTATCAAAAAAGAAATCAATAAAAATGTATTATATATATAAAAAATGACAATGAAATATGCAGTATCCCTTAATACAAATATTACTTATCCTAATAAATAAATTAACCAACTTCCCTTTGCAAAATCTTAAGAACTCAAATGGTATAAACAGATTAAGAACTTAAACAGATTAAAAAATATCATGCAAAACTTTTTTATAATTAAAATTATATATAATTAAAACATAATATTACAATGAAATAAGCAATATCCCTTGTAAAATGTTAATTATCCTAATAAAGTAATTAAACAATTTACCGTTGCAAAAAGAAACAACTTTTTAATTTCTTAAACTTTTCAGTCTCTTAAAAACAGTAACATAAGAAATACGATTAAAGATTGTTGCCAATCCGAAATTTTTAAAAGAATGAAACTATTCAAAATGATGCAATTTCATCAAAAATCTATCAACAACAATAAGAAAGGAAAATTGTTGCCAAAACTACATTTTAAAATATCTGAGATGTGAGAAGTGTATTCGGAAGCTTCATTTAAAAAATTTTAAAAAAATAGAAAATATTATTATTTTTCCAAAATTCGTTTTTTAAAAGGAGTCGAAAGGATTAAAGTTCAACGTGTCCAAAAATCAAAGGAAAATAAACAGCACATTTTTTAAAATAAGTTTTTTAAAAAAAAATTCCGCCGAAAAGGTGTTAAGCTCGCCTTCCTAAAATTCGTATTTAATCGATTTATTGAAATACAAAATTTATTTTAAGTTCATAAAATAGCTAAGTGTCTACGCTTCACGACGATGTAAAAATGAAATGTACAGAGTGAAATCTCGCTTTCCTGTAGCCCATTATGTCCCAAAATGACGCGATTTGGTCACAAAACATAAAATTAAAAATATTCTAATCCGAATTTCGAAAAAATCGCTTCGAGGTGCACTGGCTCTTGTGTAGATACACCTATGTGGTATCTTGTGTAGATACACAATTTCGTGGCCCTGGGTCTATTAGCTTACTCGCAACACGAACGAAAGACACACACAGACTCTTTGTTTTATTATATGTAGAGACTATAGATCTAAAAAAATGGACTATTTTGAGAAAAAGAATCTAGATAACTTTTCATAATAATTACCACATCTTACTGAATAAGTATCTGCCCTTTTTAATGTATTGTAAAATATTTAAAACAAGACATAAAAATTCCTAGACAAAACAAGGAGCAAAATGCATATATATATATGCAGATTTTGGTATGAAGCCATTAATACATTATGATTGCTGTATAATGTAGGTATTTTAGTTTTGATACTATGCTTTTGCATCGTTTCACAACATTGAGTAATTTTTTTATTTTTTTAGCTTAATAAAAATGCTTTCTTTTATTAGAAAATTTTATCAAATGTAGAAGTTTTGATTCTTGAAATGTCTTCATTGATTTAAATGTGTTCTTTTATGTTGTTTGACTTTTTTTAGACTTATGTTCATCGAAGTGGAAGAACTGCTAGAGCTCAAAGTGAAGGATTAAGTTTGATGTTAATAGAACCTCAAGATGCAGTTTACTATAAAAGAATCTGTAAAACATTGAATAAAGGTATAGTAAATTTAAGATTATTTTACCATAGTTAGAAATACAAATATAGGACTTAAAACTATTTAAAAAGAAGAATGTTATTCATTTTTATAACTGTAGCTTAAAGGTTCCCACAGAAATCGGAACATTTTCCAAAAAAGTAAGCAAAGTTAAAGAAATGTGTATAGATCAGTGCTGTCAAATAAAAAAAGTGTATGTTTTAAATATTACTCAGTAAAGATTAATTACCTCTTTTAAAAAAGAAAGCAATTGATGATTTATTGTAAATCTCTGATTTCCTTGCAGAAAATTTACTCACCTCATAACCTGATATAATTTTATCAACTCATAGCTGTATTTAACTCTTGTTACTGAGCTGTTATTTGCTCTTCTCTTTAAAAATGTTAGTTATATTTACCATTCCTTTAGGAATGAAGTCACTCTTTAAAAATGAATATTGTGGCCAAAAAGTCATTATACTGTGTGATTGTATATTGTAATCATTAGCCATACTAATTAAGCACTTTTTTCAGTCCAGTGTAATTCTTGTCTTCTCAGTTTTATTCTACCATAGGAATAATGTAAAGGTGTATAAATGTCTTTTTCAGATTAAGTATTCCCCTCCACCAGAGTTTATTTCTTTTTTAAAATGCTACCTACTTTTTGAATGCTTTATATTTCCTATATATATTTCTTCTGTTTGCTTTACATTAAAAAAATTAGATGAAGAATTAAATTTTTATAACAGTATTAGTTATTGCATTGTATTTTGCAGTAAATGCATTGAATTATTCAGTTACTCATATAATAATTTATTCGTTATGTTTGGTCAGAAAAGAATTTTACCTTTTATCATGAAAGTCAATGAAATAAAAAACTAAGCTTCTGTAAGGCCTGCAAAAAAAATGAAAGAGCTGTATATTTTGTATATTTGTAAATTAGTGATCCTTAGGTATCTCAGATTTTGAACTCATCATAAGACTTTGTTAATTGTTCAGTTTTTAAGTGAAAGATGGTTTTTCCCCTCTTTATGATATTTTATCAGAAATTTTTAGTGATACTACAAAATTTAGAAACTGTCAGCAAAACTGAATAATAATTCTCGAACATGTATTTTATGCTTTTGACATTTCACTATACTTTAATATTGTACGTAAAATAATATTTATTATTGTATTCAATTATGTGTAGTTTTTCTTGTGCCTGCATATGCAAGTAATAGTATTATTTGGATATATTTTTTTAATGCCAGGCACTAGCCATTTTAAATTTTTGGTACTACTAAGGTCAGAAACGATGGTTATTTTAGTATGGATGCACCTAATAGAAAGCAAGCAGCCACCATTACCTTCTGTGAAGGTACAGAGGATTTACATCAATGCCTTCTCTGGGATTCGAACCTGGTCCTTTCAGTACAGCAGTCAGAGTCACTAACCACTTTCCCGTCTGGGCAGCAAATAAATAAATTAAGCAATAAAAATAATTCTTTAATGTATTTTCTAATTTTTGTGTCCATAAATGCTATTACTTTATGCAATTGGTACAAGGGGCTCCAAAATGATTCCAATAAAATTTACATAAGGTGAGTTTTCAAAAATATTTTATATTTTTTACCATAATGACACTGCATTCTGCATTCTAATTTCCTTTAAACAGTGTTTTATTAAACATTTTGTTTGGTCTGCATTTTGCTTTGTTGGCAAAATATGAAATAATATTTTGTGAAGTCACATGAGATAAACAAAAATACTAGAAAATTCATGTACTTATCAGAGAAAACTGAATTGTGGAATATTATCCGTTGTATCATAGCACTTTATAAGTTTTGAAAGGTCTGGATCAGGAAATTAGTTATAAAAAATGAAAAAACTGGCATGTTTAGGCAACAGATTATCCATGTATCAATCACTTCAAGCCAAAATAATGATCATTAGGTCCATGCTTTCTAGTTTTTTTTTTTTTTTTTTTTTTTTTTTGTGTCGTATGGAAATGATAACTTCAGCATGGTATATTGATTTATTATAGAATTATACAGCTTATAAGATCACCAAGAGACTTCATGGTTCAAGGACAAGTGAACATTAATGCATATACAGAATGAGAATCAAGGTCTTAAACAGCATTTTATAATAAAATACAAGATAAAAATCAGTTAAATTAATATGAAATTAAACAGTAGTCAAATATATTAAAATCAAAACCATAACTATGAAGAATTCGACAGACAATAAATTACAGAAGTTCAATCACAAAGCATGTTCTTATCTGAAACAATAATGACTTTATACAGCTTTTCATTAATCTTGATATAGTATGATTCATTATTGAGGCTATTAAAAATAATACAGTTATTTCAAAAGAAGTGTACAATTTCAATGATTAGAAAGAAAACATTACCAAGAAAGATACTGTAGTTAAATTAATAGGAGTATGTATGTGCTATAAAAATTTTCTGTCAGCATTCCACATTGTGATATAAGTGATCATTATGTAGTGTATCACTTGATAAAAGAAATGGTCACCTCTGTCATCAAGAAAACATTTCGTGTTTTAAGAATTCAGTAAAATGGAATCTCTTATTAGGTTTCAAGCTAAATTCATCATGCTTCTATAAATTATTTTCAAGCATGAAATCTATGTAAGATTAGTACAAGAAAAAATTAAAAGTATGGATTATTTGTGCAAAATAAAAATTATGGGCAATCTTTTATTTATCCAAAAAACACGTTAAACACCTAATGAAACTAAAAAAAATCGACAAAAACAATCAGCAGTGATGCCAACACTTGCACATTTGATTTACTGATTAAAGTTTAAAATCTATTCTATACAAACTGTAATTATTTGCATCTCCTAATTTTGTATCTTTTCCGGTCTAGACTTGGGCCATTTTGTTTATTGAGTTATGTTCTAAAGTTAACATTTAGTTTCTAACAAGTTATTTTATGTTACCTTTTCACGTGGCCTATGGAGACTACTTTTTAAAATACTGAAGCCATTTAGCCAACTATTTAATCAGCAAGGTTCAGAAAACGAAATCTACAGTGTCTGTCCATTTCCTGCACTGCATTAAAAAGCTAATTTTAAATCTCTGTAGTAAACTAATTTTGTTGGGTCTTATTTAATGTAGTTAAACACATCCCATGAAATGTAGTTTAACACATCCCAATGAAAAGGTTAATTATCTTTCCTATCTCTCTCATTTCCATTTTCCTGCCAGAATGTAAATTTCTAGTCCGCATGATATTCAAATGAAGTAGAAAGAAGAGAGTGTTTAAATGAAGGTTTTAGAGTAGGGATGCACAAACTTTTTCACAGAAGAGCCACTAACAGAAACGAAATGGTTGCCGAGGGCCAATAGCAAATGAAAAACTTTGGGGTGTGTCAATGCAATAAGTCGCTTAATTTGCAATTCAGGCATGTACCATATCAAATTTAAATTGGAGACCATTATGTATGTATGTAAGCAAGGAGACAAAGGGGTTTCCTCTTCCCCTTGCATGTGCTACTGGGGCCAACACACTCAGTTCAGCTTGAAAAAAAAAAATACAGCTTAGGCTTATGCATGATAATTTGATACATAAATATTTTAATGTGTGTGTGTGCGTGCGTGCGTGTGTGTTTGTTTTTCGTTCGTGTTGCGAGTAAGCTAATAGACCCAGGGCCACGAAATTTGGTACATAGGTGTATCTACACAAGAGCCAGTGCACCTCGAAGCGATTTTTTCGAAATTCGAATTAGAATTTTTTTTATTTTATGTTTTGTGACCAAATCGCGTCATTTTGAGACATAATGGGCTACAGGAAAGAGAGATTTCACTCTATAGATTTCATTTTTACATCGTCGTGAAGCGTAGACACTTAGCTATTTTATGAACTTAAAATAAATTTCGTATTTTAATAAATCGATTAAATATGAATTTATTTAGAAAGGTGAGCTTAACACCTTTTCGGCGGAATTTTTTTTAAAAAAACTTATTTTAAAAAATGTGCTGTTTATTTTCCTTTGATTTTTGGACACGTTGAACTTTAATCCTTTTGACTCCTTTTAAAAAAAGAATTTTGGAAAAATAATAATATTTTGTATTTTTTTAAATTTTTTAAATGAAGCTTCCGAATACACTTCTCACATTTCGGATATTTTAAAATGTAGTTTTGGCAACAATTTTCCTTTCTTATTGTTGTTGATAGATTTTTGATGAAATTGCATCATTTTGAATAGTTTCATTCTTTTAAAAATTTCGGATTGGCAACAATTTTTAATCGTAGTTCTTATGTTACTGTTTTTAAGAGACTGAAAAGTTTAAGAAATAACAAAATTGTTTCTTTTTGCAACGGTAAATTGTTTAATTACTTTGTTAGGATAATTAACATTTGTATCAAGGGATATTGCTTATTTCATTGTAATATTTTATATTATGTTTTAATTATATATAATTTTAATTATAAAAAAGTTTTGCATGATATTTTTGAATCTGTTTAAGTTCTTAATCTGTTTATACCATTTGAGTTCTTAAGATTTTGCAAAGGGAAGTTGGTTAATTTATTTATTAGGATAAGTAATATTTGTATTAAGGGATACTGCATATTTCATTGTCATTTTTTATATATATAATACATTTTTATTGATTTCTTTTTTGATAAAGTTGTTCTGCAGAGTAAAATTCTGCACGAAATGTTTTGTTTTTTGAGTTTCTTTCATGTTATTTTTTGCTTATTTCACTGTTTGTAAGATATTGAAAAGTTTTGCATGATTTTTTTGCATGAGCCACTGCACCTCGAAGCGAGTTTTTCGAAATTCGAATTAGATTTCTTTTTTTAATTTTATGTTTTCTCACGAAATCCCGTCATTTTAAGACATAATGGGCTATAGCAAAGCGAGATTTCACTCTATTGAACAATTTAAGAAATTGAAAGATTGTTTCTTTTTGCAAAGGTAAATTGTTTAACTAATTTATAGATCTATATAAGGACGAGTCTTTCTGTGTGTGTAGGTGTCTTTCGTTCGTACTGTGTGTAAGCTAATAGACCCAGGCTTATGAAATCTGGTACACAGGATGCATCTAGACAAGAGCCAGTGCACATCGATTTTTCAAAATTCGAATGAGTTTTTTTTATTTTTATGAAATAGTATCAAATTGATTTTCTCTCATTATATGAACAATAATGGCACGCAGCCATTGTTGCTGATATCAGCACTATTGCCACCCAGAAAAATGAAGGCGATAATTCTGTGCAGTTTTTAAATTTAATGTTTCCGGTACACTTAAAAGCCAGATGAAGGCTGGCCGCGCAGCGGCTACTATTTTAATAAAATTGTGTACAAGTTAGCCACAGTTAAATACAATAATGTGATGGTTGAGTCTGAATTTTATCAACAATTTTTGATATATTTGGTTGAAAGTTAGTTGTTGATATTCTTAAGACAGATTGCACTTGCTGATCTGTCAGTTTATTTCTTAATTTTGACTTATTTAGATTCATAAGTGAAAATGTTTGTTCACATATATAAGTACTAGCAAACATGGCAGCACATCGGCTTGCATTATTTTTTAAGTGCAAAAATTCAGCAAGTAGAGTTTTATAAAAGTCAAGAATGTCTAAATCACGGAATCTGGATTTTCATAAGTCAGAAGTTTGTACGTCAGTAAATTCCATTTGAACATCTTCTGAAGCTTCTTCGACTACAGCAGAAAATGGATCACCAAACAGTTGAAATTTAATCTTATGCAACTCAAAGTCTGTAAATCGCTTTTGAAATGAAATAAGCAGCATCTTTATTTGATCTGAATAATCCAGTTGTTTATCAGGAAACTTTGTCTTGAGTTTCGTCAGGTAAGGAAAATTGACAAAATTTTGACAGCCAAGTTGCTTTGAGAACAGCTGGAGTTTTAGTTTGAAAGCAGATACTGCATTGGCCAGTTGATTGATGAATTGGTTTTTTCTCATCAATTTTTTGTTTAGGTCATTCAGATGGGCTGTCACATCAACTAAAAATGCTAAGTCACACTTGAATGAGGGTTCCTTTAACAACCTTGTTTGCTTGCCCTTTTTCTTCAAGGAATGGCATTTCATCAATCAAATCAGCAAATCTTTTCAAAGTCTCTCCATGGCTCAACCATCGTACTTCAGAGTAATATATGAGATCACTATGTGGTGCATCTGTGTGTTCTAGGATTTCCTTAAATTGCCTATGATTAAGCATGTGAACAAATAAAATTGATTGTATCACTCACTACCTTCATTAGGCTTTCCTAGTTCTTTAACTCACAGATGCTCTTGGTGTATGATACAATGATACCCAAGCAAATCTTTTCCTCTATCACCCAAATGATTTCTCAGTACACTCACCATGCCATTCTGAATTCCAGTCATATCGGTAATAATACTAACAAGTTTGTTAATATCAAAATTATGTGCAGAACACAAATTTAAAACGGAGTATTAAATATCAGCTCTAGTTGTTCGCCCCTTCTTTGAACTCATTCCAACAAGTTCTTCAGTTACTTCAAAATATTCAGAAATTCTTCTAACAAACAAAAGCAGTTGAGCTGTTCTAGTAATATCTGTTGACTCATGAGCTGCTAGAAAAAAGTACTTAAATTTGATGGCAGCATTCTGCAGTTGTTCAGTAACATCCTCAGATAAATTTTCATTTCTTCTTTGAATTGTCATTCTGCTGAGACTCACATTCTTAAATTTCTGCATAGCTTCAGGACATACTTTCTCGGACGTCAACAATATACACTCCTTTGCAAAATCGCCATCAGTAAATGGACAGCCACTTTTAGCAATTAAGGCTGCAATTCCCAAACTAACCTCAACACAGTTATCTAATTGTGACGATGCCTTTTTAAAATATTCCTTTGTGCAACGAGAGAACGACAAAAAAATTAGATTTTACGATTTCAATCCTCTCCCTGAAGCTTTGAAAATGATGAGTGTTTCGTGTCGTAATGTCGCTTAATATTATACTCCTTGCAAACACTAATTGTAAAATCGCATATCAAGCATGTAATTCTATTATCGGGCTCCACAAAAAAGTATTTCGAAGTCCAGGCCTCCGAAAATTTCCTATTATCGTCCGCTAACTTTCTGTTCATTTTGTATCCGTTCATCATGGCAAATATCAAAATCACATGGAACAAAAATGATAAAAATTCTATGTTGGTTCGTCTTTCAAAAATAAACACACACGTAATAAAATAATATATATTCATGAAGCCAAAAGTGCAACGCTTCAAATGAATGCAGCGCTTTGGATCTGAGCAAATATTTTTCTCTCCCTTTTTACTAGCGCATGCATGCAAACACACTCATGCTACCTCATACCACAGACTTTTTCTTAAGGTTTCTTCTAAAGGTGTTGGCCATACAGGCTAGGCAAAGTCTATAAGATAGTCCTACTCTGCAAAAGACTCGAAAACTGCTGCAGGCAAGGAGCAGTTTTCGCATTCAGGTAGTGAAATATGCTTTGTTGGACACTGGGAACTTGGCTCAGTGCCAAAACTTTCAAAGTGGACAATAAGTAATGAAGAGGGAAGCGACAATATTTTTTCTGCTCACAATCCCTTCTAAAGACAACTGATATGTCAAATCGCAACAAAATTTCGAAGAGGTCTCGGTGGGCCATAAGTTGACCACTCGCAGGCAACAGGTTGTGCATCCCTATTTTAGAGAGTAGGATCAGAGCATATTCTGCGTGCCTGAAGGCCACATTGCTACTTTGATTCTCTTGCTAATATTCTGCAGCTTTGTGTTATTTTTGCCATTAGGCTTGTTATGCCGAACTTAGGTCAGAGCCAGCTTTTGTGTTATTCTATTTGTGCATCCATTAGGCTAATTTATTTGTCTTAGTTTTATTTATTCCATTATGTTTGATTTAAGCCACAATTGTTGCTTTCTCTAACGATGAGTGGTACTGTCTGTTAAATTTTATCTTAATCAAATGAAAGGGTCCTTAACATCATTTCTATATCTATATGGTACTTAAGACATAACGATAATCTGTTTCAGTCTTAATAGTTTCTCATACATTTTATGTTACTAAAAATCATGAGACTCTACAATGTCACATATGGTTTCACCTGCATTACCACATAGAATACAGTTGCATGCATACATATCTTCAATTTTCCTTTCTGTTATTTTTTCAGTTTTTAATTAAACTACTGAAACTGTACACATATTTTACAATAATCCTTTATATTTGAATTACATAAATTTGCAAAAAAAGGGGGAGTAATTTCATAACTTCAATCAAAACTTTCTAAAGGCATGAAATATATATGACTCAATAAAATGAGGTCAAATGTTAACTGGAATAATATGTATTGTGGAAAAGAGGGAGTTAATCATCAGGTTCTGATTTCAGATCCCTTTTTTTTTTACCCAGAGGTAGCTTAGAGTGTGAGAGATACTAAAACCAGAAGTCTTTTAGTGAAGCATTCCTGGCTAGGAACTGAGAATAGCAACATTCTGAGTATTTTTGGTGTATTGTAGAATTGTACTGACTTGGGAATTCTTAATATATGTGAAAAATGTACTAAGTAATCTATTTCATTGTTAGGTTTTATGAGGTTTAAAATTATACTGCAGTCCGTAACAGTATGGTTTTAAATATGTTGTGCAATACTGTAGAAAGTTACATACTTTAGATTTATGAGAGAAGGTGTATTTGAAGCTTTCTTTATGCTAAGTAACTCATTGATTTCATATATTTCATCAATGTATGGGTCATGGAAAAGGAAGACTATCCATTTCTTGATAATATACAGAGCCTTTTCACTTGAAATCATATGTGCCTCAAAAAGAGGAATTTTTTCAGTATTTAACAATCAAATTGTGTTCAACTTGTATCAATTACTATCTTTAATAATATGCTAATTTCAAAATTTAATTTGATATCTATATTTAGTGACTTGATCATTCATATTTTAAATATTCTTTCTTCTTATGATCTCTAGACAAGGCTTTACCACAGTTTCCTGTTGATCATTGCATCTTAAAGACAATCAAAGACAGAATAACCCTTGTGCATTCTATAGATAAATTAGAACACAGGATGAAGAGACTTACTGCTCAGAATAGATGGTTCGTGAATGCTGCCAAAGAAATGGATATAGACATTGATGAAGAGAATCTGTATCCTTTTTAATTTGAAAATTATGTAGTTTCTGTTCTGTTATACTGTCTCCTCATTCAATATCTGAAAGATTTTACGTGTAAAAAATGGTTGATTCATTAAATGGCAGTATTTCTATACTATGCATTATGAATAAATGCAGCTGAAAGAGCCAAAAGAATATTCTATCTGAGAAAAATACCTTCAGTGTGGTTATCTAATCCATGATTACTGTTGTATTGAATTCGGACTGCTTCCTTTTCAGATGGTTAAAATGAAGCTCTGTATGGTCTTGCATTATCATGAAAAAGTAGAGCAGTTTCTTTAGTGTGTAGCAATTCTCAATCTCCAATATAATTAAACAATAAAATTTTCTACAAATTATTTATACCACTTGTAAATCATAATGTTTGCATCCTTTGTTTCCCAAAAGCAGCATTGCATATACCCATGACCACACATAGTAATATTTTATCTCCTTCACTTTTGCAGGACCTTGAAGTATTATTGAAGGGCTTGTTTGAATCTAGGGCATGATTTATCTTCTCTTGGAATGTAAAATGTCATCAAACTTTTTTCCAAGTAGCTCATTGTTATGGCAATATGAAAAATAATTATTTTGTGCAATTTTATTCTGAAATTCTGTCTGATTTTGTTGGCCTACCCATGAAGAGATTACTACCATGAGTTACCCATGAAGAGAACTTTGTTTATTAAAATAAAATATCAGTTGGAAAGTTGTTTAGAAATGTCATTAATGCTATCCTTATATGAATGTAGCAAATTCTGTTTCATATATTCATTTGTTTTCTTGATAAATAATGATTTACTTATTCTTAAATCATCTTTTGATAAACTTCTCTATTGTCCTAGCTGAGGAAGTTTTAGCTACTTCCATACCAAAATATATTTTAGGTACTTACATATTATCCCATTGACTGTGAAAGTTGACTACAGGCAATGAAAGTTGAGATAGCACCATTATGAGCTGCATTTCTATCTGTAACTCTTACGCGGCGTTCACACTGGGACATATCGGGGCTAGGAAACACAATGGACACAACAAACACAGCGGATCAACTAGAAAAAACCAGTTTTTTGTCACTATTGACCCAGTTGAAAAATCTTAACTTCGAGCAAAACGGAGCTAGCCGACACATGGAACCGACCAATCAGGAGAGTATTTCAAATCATCATCATCAACAGACGCGCGCAAACAACATGGCTGACGATATGAGCGACTGATTGATTGATTTGATTTAAAGTGAGAACGAATAAACGGCCTTTACTCCACAGTTATTATTCCTATACAGAAATTCATTTTAAAAATCTTAAAATCCAATCCATATCTTACGAAGCAACCAGATACAAAAACAAAAAGATGTGTCTTATCCACTATACAGCGATAAATTAAAATTTAAAGTATCCTCCTCAGAAGATTTTGCTGATATTTTTCTGATATTCAAAGATCCTAAAACCTCTAATTTACTTCAAAATATATTTACATTAGCACAGGAAATTAAAGAAACTCAGAATACCCATCAAAAATTAATTCTTGCATTCAGAGCACCATAACTTAAAGAACGACATTAGAAGCGTCAGCTGAGCAGGTAAAGCGGTCAAACTGTAAATGTGCTGATCGGAAGTTCGATCCTCGTTGGTACTTTTTTCTCACTAAGCGCAATTTTTGCCAGGCCATTATGGGTATTCTGCGTTACTTTAATTTCCTGTGTTAATGTAGATATATTTTCAAGTAAATTAAAAATTTTAGGATATTTGAATATCGGCAAAAATCTTCTGAGGAGGGTACTTTTAATTTTAATTTTATTGCTGTATAACGGATAAGGTGCTTCTTTATTTTTTGTTTTTTGTTGCTTCTAAAAATTTAAGCAAAATTTAAATTCTAATTGCTAAAATCAGCGACCTCCCGTTATATGGGATAGTTCATTTAAGGAATACAAAAATACACGTAGAATACTCTTGGATGATGATTTCAGATCGTCTTCATTCAAATAATTAAGTATTTCTTTTCCATTTAATACTGTTTTTGTGTTTAAATTTTGAATCTGGAGAATTAAATTACTGATATCAATGATCTCATATAAATATCTAATTGTATGATAAAATTAGCTATGGAATTAAAAGTAGCAAAAGCAAAGCATAGACAAAAGCGTTAATCTAATTTTTTTTTCTTCTAAATTAGTTTCATCATAAAAAAAGGTACTGTTTATTACCTCAAATAATAAAATGAATCGCATCAACTTTATAAACTCCCTTATCATTTGGAATGAAAATACTGATAATAATAATAATAGTTAAATGACAACAATAAAATATTATAATGAAACATGTTTCTATTTTTCTAACTAATTTTTAATGATTTGAAACTTGTGTACTAAATGACCAAGAAGAAAACTCAGCAACAAAATACATTTTCATTGTTTTCTGCTGAACATACCTTTTGGTCGAACCATTTAAAAAAAATTGCTTAGTTTTTGGTGTATCGATCAAAGATTCACGGCAGAAGACTGTCTCCTACGAATGAAAGTTGGCTGTTGCTAGTAAACATTCCCAGTAAGTGTGAACGAGCTAGGTTAGTTAGAGCGGCGTTCCATGCGTCGCTTAGCTCCGATAGTGTCGTTGTGTATCAAGTGTGACCCTTTACAGTACAGTGTCCAACAGTTTCTTTGTGTCATCCACCCAATGGCCACTGCTATGGAAGTATTTGACCCACATTTTAGTTCTTCATAAAAAGGCTTTTATCAATGTCTACTACTGTTTTACTAAGCCTTCCAATTTTACCAAAAGCTCTGTTTGGAGGCAAACTTCTGCAGGTGATTATTTCAATCTATCATTCTTTTGTTGATTATATCCAAGTGTTCTTTTCACCATTCAGCAGGTATCCATTCTCTTGTTCAGCTGTAAATGAATGGAGTCAGAAATGTTATTTTGCAGCCCTCATATTCATTACTTATACTAAATGCAATTAAGGAAATATATTTCAGTGATAATTGATTTATATCTGTTAAAATTTTATCAACTTTTGTGTATTAAAATTTTAGATCACTAAATGAGTGAAAATTCACTTACCTTCTATAGGACTGCCCTGGTTTCCTTTCGATATCCATTAGTCTACACTGAAATTCTATTCACTGGATTTTTTTATTTATTAATTGAAGATAATCATTATTCATTCCAAAAGAAGGCACTTCTATAATATATGTTTAATTCACAAATCACATAACTAATTATATGCATAACACAGAGAGGAAAATTTATAAGTTATATCTTTCATTCATCATGAGTTCTAAAGTTCTGGTTTATTTTTAGCTGTGTGCATTCGCAAATCGTGTGGTGTTTGGTAAGAGTTTTAATGGTGAGTGTTTCAACACACTCCCACCTTTAAATTTGCTGACAAGTCAAATTTAAAACTGTAAACTTTGAACAGGCTTTATCTTTTGACTGCTTCTTATGATTATTGACGGAAGCTTTTCGCTCTTAAGGTCTTGAGTCGAATAATTATGAACAGCAGGATTGGAGTAAGTCTCCGTCTTATCAGAAGAGCTGCTTGCCACGTTTCTAAATTTAAACTGTTCATCTAAGGATGTTATCTCCAAAGGATACAAATGCTTGGTTGGTCACAAAACTTCTCCAAGCTTAGTCTTGACTCACATGTGTCCATCTCAAGATTTGAAAATCTCAGTTATTTTCGCCAATAACCAATCAGTTCATTTCTTATTATCATCGGACGCTAAAACTAAATCTATTCTCAGAGGTTGTGAGGTTTTTACATGTTCATAATTTTTCCTTAACTGTCCAGGATATTCAATTCAAAATCTTTTACGTAGATCTTGTAAAAGTTTTTATCAGTAAATAAGACTTTTGTTTAAAGATTTTTAAAGATATTATCCAAATCAGGAACTCCAATTTTTCAAATCTCATGGGGAAACATGGAAGATTTGGTCAGAGATAAACCTTCAGCATATTCCAAGACATACGTCTATGGACAACTATTCATTATTTCTTCACAGTCGCACAAAATTATTATCATTTCTTCATGATTCAGAGATGATCATCCTAAAACTTTACGAAGGCTTCTTTTTAGGACTCCTATTAATCGCTCCCATCATTCCTTCCCACCATGGAGCTGAGGGTGGAAAAAATTTACATGTGATCCTGTGGATACTAGCATGTTCTAAGATTTTATCCCAATTTAAGCTTTTGAATAATCTGTCACTTCCTTTGAAGTTTGTTCCATTATCAGAATAGATGGTATGGTGTCTTTCACATCTAGCAATGAAATGTCTCAGCGCTTGAAGAAAACTTTCAGTTGATAGGAAGGAAATCAATTCCAAATGTACTGTGCGAAAAACAGCACAGATAAAATTACTATCCATGATTTTTGATTATACCCTTTTTCATAAAACGAAAGGTGGCTAAGTGAGAATCATTCGAGGTTACATTAGACAAAAGCTCAGATGTTATGTTACATCACACTTATTCATGACTGACTCTAAATCATGCCACCTGATGACAGCTTCATGGTTAACAAGATAAAAGGCAAGTACCACATTTTATAATATGCTGTCTAAATATTATAATAAATGTATAGTTTTATTGGATTATTCAGCACCTATAGTGGTGATCTGTCAGCAACAGTTTTATATATTTTATTGTAAGGATTTCTGTAATGCCCTTTTTATTGTTTTCTGTTATCCTGAGTGCCTAACTTTTCATTCTGGTGCTGTTCTAATATCAGACATTTTGTAGTTCACACTATCAAAAGCAGAAACAGAAACTTGAGAATAATATGATTAAAGTTCCGAAGACCTTTCAATCTTGGGCCATGGACAATCACATGATCATCAATAAATCAAAAGCAATGTATCAGTTTTTTAGAACCTGACTTTCATTTGTATTTGGATAACACAAAACTGAGTGGGTGTTGCAGGACAAAATACCTTGGGATTATGATGGACAGTAAGTTAAATTTTTCAGAGCATATCAGACATACTGTGATTAGTGTTGAAAAAAGATTGCCTATCGTAAATAGACTGTTTGGTGCAAAATGGGGCTGTACCCAGGTACTCGATATCTCACTTACAACACCTATATAAAACCAGTTCTTAAATATGCCAGTGAAATATTGGTTTCAGCTGCACAGACCAAGTTGGAAGTCCTGGAGAGAGCCCAGAATAAAGGTCTCCACTTGATCACAAGAGCAGTAGTGTCAACTCTGATAGCAGCTTTATGGTCCTATACTTTAAACCCTCCCATTGCTATTGAGGTAAAGAAACAAGCAGTTTATACAATTAATAGACTGAAAGGATCTCGAGCAAATTGGATGCAAAATATAATCCTCTGAACTCGAATTTCTCCATTTGAGATTTGTCAAGGCTTTTTGGATGATTTAAACCTTAATATTCCTGTTCAAAATACTAATATACTTGTAGACCCACTGGCGTTTTTGGAAATACCTGTAATCTAAAACTGGGTAAAAACAAGGAGGAAAAAACACAGTAAATATTAATCTAAAAACAAATGCCTTGTCACTATTAGACAATAACTAGCCTGAACCAGAATGGATACGTGTATTTACAGATGGCTGTAGAATAAATAATGCTGCTATTGCAGGTGTATATTGTAAACTGTTTTCACAGTATGCCCACAGTGAGTCAACATTGCTGTGTCTAATTTGAAATCTAGAATTCGGTTTTTTACAAAGGCCATCATTCTTGTTGATTCTAAGTCGGCCGTAGAGACAATAGCTCTCCAACACCATTCTCAACCTCATGTTGTGTCAAAAATAAAACGAGATATCGGGGAGCTAAACAGGAATGGTAAAACAGTAGAATTTCAGTGGATACCATCCCACATACGTATTGATGGTAATGAAAAGCAGATCTCTTGGCAAAAGGGGTATGGAGTTGTTTATTGAACAGAGTACCATTGCTTTGGATTCCCTTAAAAGAAGTATTCAAGAGAATTTTAGGTCAGCTTATGACACAGAACTATCAATTAAATTGAAAGGTGAACTCTGGGAGAATTCCTGGAATGAGTTCAGTTGCAGGCCACGTAGAGAGGCTGTGGCTCATTTCAGACTGCGTTCAGAGCGCAACTGCTTATCTGAACATCGGAGCAGAATAGGCATATTGACTGATAACCAATGCCTTGTTTGTAAAACTAACATTATTATTATTAAGCAGCACTTGACCCTCTTACCGGACCTTGGCCCTAAATTACAACATAGTGGTGATGTTTTCCAGCTGTATTGGATGGCCAGAGATCTTATATCTGGGCACACAAGTGTTTTGCCTCTAATCACTGAGGATTTTTTTTAAGATTTTAATTGAGAAATTTTTATGTCTTAATTTTCTGGTCTGGTTTGTAAAGATTTTAGTGTTTTAATAAGTGTTTTAAATGTTTTTAACATTTTCATGATGTAATTTAGATTTTTTTTTTCCGAGTGCCTTGATGTAAATGCGTTGATTTCCAAATAAAGCCATAAGAAACAACAATGTTTTATTTCAGAATACCTCATGTATAGCTTAAAAGTTTAAACAGCACCATGCTTAAAATTTTCACAGTTTGTTTGATTGGAATTGGTAATCTAGTTCTCCGTAATTTCTTATCTGAGTATAATTTAATTAATTATTCAATTGTTGACCATAAATTTAATATAAAGAGTATTGTAAACCAATTTGGATATTAAAGTCTTATACATTAGGAATTAGGGATTAAATGTAAAACAGTTCATGACTAGACTGTCAGATAAAATTCTTTATGTTATAGTCTAAGAATTATAGGTTATATTTTAATAATTTAAAATTTTGTTTGTGTATGATAAAAATCTCATTCTCAGGTTATTTTATATACAAGCAGATTTTAACATTGTTTATCATAACATAAATTAATGATAACTCTTTATTTTGCATTTCAGGTTGATTGAATTATCTCAGTTAATAATATATCTGACCTAAAATAAATAGCAAAGTATATCTGCAAAAACGTAGCATAAATTCCATGATATTTTACTATACATAATTTTTCATTCATACTTGTTGCTGCATTATGGCATTATAAATAAGTGTGCTTTTTGGTATTGGAAAATTATATCCTTAATTAGGTTTTTCTAAGATTGAATGATCTTGGTGATGAAAGAGAGTGTGCTGCCAAGTGTCGCCAAATTAAAGGCATGAAGAAACAGCTGAAATTATTACTCAGCAAACCTATCATTCCTAAAATGTTCACTGGATCATATCCAACAAAAACTGGAAAGCTGATTTCTCTACCAAATTATGGTAAGTCTATTTTGACTTCTTATTAAATTCAAAGGAAGGTGTAGGAAAAAGTAATTTATATATAATATATAGGGTGGTCATTAGAAAAACTTTCCCAATATATGAACCTCTAGTGGCCTGTTTTCTCAAACAATAGAAATAAAATTTCAGGCATTTTTATTTGAAAGTATGTACTCTAGATTGTGATGTTTTAAAACAATACACCTTTCATGTTTATGGTTACAGTGAAGAAGTTTTGAAATTTTCGAATGGCAACACCCATTTTTTTTCTTGCAAAAATTTGATTGGCACATTGAAAAATTGGAACAGTGCACATTTGATGAAAATTGCTGCCATAAAACAGTTGAAAAAAAGAGCATTTGTAAAAGACCGATGACAACACAAGACAGGAGGGGGGGGAAATCTTTAATGCTTTAATCAGGCGTATCCATTTTTGGCACCAAAGCACACTGGTGGCAACAAGCTCCATAATATTATTATAAATCTTTCATTTACTTATTTTTTCTTAGGGAGGGGATTTTCCTAAAATTCTAAGTATTTCATATGGTTAAACTTTCTGGTTAGTTGAATGTTTGAATAGTCAAGGTACCCCGTAAAAGAAAATCTGTATGCTTCTCTATGTTACCAGAACTGCAAATGTTTTGCAAATTAGTGTAGGTTTTTCTGAAATGTGTATTATAACTATTTCTGATATGTTATGTTATGAAATGTTAAAATATTATCACATATAAATTGAACAAAATACCAGAAATACAAAGTGTTTAAAATAATGGTAGCATACTTTTTAATTCCTTAGCGCGCGGAGAATGAAGTGCTGTCACGAGACCGAACCCCCTTCCCAAAAAAGTTCATATAAAATCAGCATTTTAATATAATGACCTCAATTTTAAAGTTACATAGTTAATATACTAATTTTTAATGCATTAATATAAAGAATATCACATTAATAGAAATAAATAAAACATGCGAAATACTAAACTTATAAATATACACATGAAAACAAAATACAACTACAAAGTTTTAAAGAAAATTAAGCAATAATTAAATTTCAATTTAAAAATTCTACTCTGTGTGGCATAATTCAAAACGAGGGTCGACACTCGGGACAAAGATGGCTTTTTTCTGAGAAATGCCAAGCGAGTAAAATGTATCATACGTTGGGAAAGCTGATGTCTTTCCCCTTCTGTAATAATAGTGTAATGTTACTTTTTAATTAATCAAGAAGGCCTATGTTAAGTTTTAAAATAAATTTTTAAAATCTGATGTATACACCAAAAGACTTCCTTGTACAGAATATGAAATTATACGCATTTTTTCTTGACACTCTGTCACTAGGTTAACTTAACAGTGTTGCATCTTATCCATTTTAAAACTCTTAATGCACAAAAAAAATTAGATCATCTGAAGAATTATCTAATTGCTGCTACATGTTCTTTCAAATACTATAATAAATCTAAAACGAGGTATAAAAGGAATTAAACAAAAAAAGGAACAGTTTTTCACAGACGATTCAGTATTTCTCATTCAATTAATTCAGTTTGCACTTCACAACAAGGCAAAAATACATAAAAACTTAAAAATTATGAAGTAAATCTTAAACACTTATTTCCTCAAATAACTTCCAGAATGGATTGAGCACGATTTAATTCGCAATAATAAAAGAAGACATTATCTTTGTTGTTGCGCAGCTTAGTTTGTCTAGATTGGCAACAAATCCACTATTCTCACAAGTTTCAAATGTAAACAAATATGGCTACCATGGGAAAAATATGGCAACAAATCCACTATTCCCTTAAGTTTCCAATGTAAACAAATATGCCATGAGAAAAATAAGTAGGCTTAGCCACACTTAAACAACTTTTAAATTTTTGATAATTCTACAAATCTTGCATGCAGATTTACTAAAGGCATAAAAACCTTAACCGGAAGATAAGAACAACATAATTTAATCTTTTTTAAAGCAAAAAATGCACAATTTACCATTATATAAGAATAAAAATCTGATGTGTGAACCACATGACTTCCTTGTATGGAATATTAAATTATATGCATTTTGCATTTCATTTAATCTTATTGGATTGAATTACTACTTCGTTGATAGCACACAAACCACAATAGAATAAATGCAGTCTTTAAAATTCACTATATTTGTTTACCACAGTGGTACTAGGTTCACTTAACTGTGTTACATCTCATTCATTTTATAACTCATAATGCATAAAAATTATATATATCATCTGAAGAATTATCTAAGCATTACCACATGTTCTATTCAAATACTGTGATAAATATAAAATGATTTATAAAAGAAATTAAACAAACAAGCAAAAAAAGAAACAGTTTTTCACAGACGATTCAGTATTTCTCATTCAATTAATTGAGGTCTCACTTCACGACAACATAAAAATGCATAAAAACTCAAAACATCTGTTGTGAAATGAACTGAAGTAATAACTGGCACGAGGCACTGCTGTTCATGACGTCAGCCTGCGTGCTGAATATTTTGAATGTTTTTCCTGCAGACAGAACTGAAAGCTGATCTCGGAAGCATGAAAGACTGTTGTGGTGAAAATAAAGAACTGTTGGTGTATTAAGATTTTTTTTGGTCTTTATTCTTAATGCACCCAGCCTCAGGTAGAGGCAGCCTGTAATTAAATGAACTGTTTTGAATATATTTTTTATATATTTTCAGTGTTCTCCATAACATAGTGGTACCCTCTGCGGGACCGGCTGCTATAGATTAGTATTTTCGGACTGAACTTCTGATTTTGAACTTTGATTTTAAATATATTTTTTAAATGGATTTGATCGTAAAGAAAAGAACTTCGAATTGCGTTTTCTCAAACCTCAAAGAAAATCGAAACTGAATTAACTAAAGAAGTAAGAGATTCGAAAATTCTTCCGATTTTGAAATGTCAACTTTGTGATAAATTCCAGAGACTTGACATACGTCGGAGTGCTGTCTCGCAGCAGACTTTGCAGACTGAAGATGGAGAAAAATTATTTAGTGATGACTTTGAAGAAGCGGGGAATTAATGAGACAAGTTTCTAGAACAGTGTGCTCAAATAGATGCAGAAGTACAAGCCTCTTTTCTTCTAAGTAACTCAGCGAAAAAATTTGAATTGCCTAAAATTGAGCTTAAAACGTTCAGTGGTGAAGAAAAAGATTACCTGACTTTTTCAAGTCAGTTCCAGAAGATCCACGATGACAAAAGTATAGCTGATAAAGATAAATGCAGTATTTGTTGCAGGCCATGGAACCCAAATCGAAGGCAGAACGTCTAGTTCTTAGCTTTCCGGCAACAGCAGCTAACTATCCTGAAGCCATCGAACAACTAAGAGAGTGCTTTGGACGCGAAAATTTACTTCTGCAAATTTATGCGAGAGACTTGTTAAGCTTAGTGATGAAGAACGCTGTAGCCGGAAGAGCAAAAACTGATCTACCCTCCCTTTATGATGAACTAGAAGGAAAATTGTGAGCATTGGAGAGAACCCAAGAAAAATACAGTGATTTTTTTACCCTCCTTAGTGGAAAGTTGCTTACCAGAAGAAGTACTGATAGCATGGGAAAGAAGCCGAAATCACGACTCCATTGAAACTGAAGGGACTCGATCCTTGCAACATTAATGTGTTTCTTAAAACAGGAAGTCAAGGGCAAAGAGAAGGTTCTACTCGCAAAAACTTGTTTCGCCTCTCAACAAAATCATCGGAAGAAAGACTTTCACCACAAACAGGTAAAGCAAAATGAACCCGTAACACCCAGCTCTAGTAAGTCTTGAGAATTTAGGTAAGAGTATTCCAAACTGTAATTTTTATGAAAAGAAACATTCTAGTGCAAAATGTTACTCCGCAAAAAAAATGACTTTAGCTAAAAAGCAGCAATTGTTATTGAAAAAAGGTGCTTGTTTCTCTTGTCTGAAAAGAGTGAACCACATTAGTAAATTTTGTCATTTTAAAAGTAAGTTAAGTTGTTCTGTTTGCAAAAGTTGTAATCATTTTGATGTAATGTGTAACAAAAAGCTAAAAAATAATGATCAGATGCATGTTTCAAAAGAGAGTTCTCTTTCTAACCGTGGCAGAAGCAGAACTGTATTTTTGGAAACACTCTGTGTTCGAGTTCGGTGTCAAGATCGTGAGAAAATTATTCGCTGCATAATCAATAGCGGAAACCAAAGTAGCTACGTTAGTGACAATATGATGAGTAAGCTTAAAGCATCTTCACTTAGAAAGGAGACAGTTATGCATGCACTGTTTGGGGGGGACGAAACAAAGCCTAAATGGCATGAAGTGTTTTCAGTCGAAGTTAGCAGTTTAAAGGGAATGTTCGCATGTAGTTTTGAAGCACTTTCTGAAAAAAGAATTTGCGGTTTTATTCCTAAGGTTAAGGATAAAGAGATTCTGAATGAATTTAAAAGAAAAGGAAATCGAATTTTCTGATCCATAGCGAAAGGAAACTGAAATTAACCTTTTAATTGGAGCAGATGTTATAGGAAAATTATTGATGGGAAATTCTATTGAATTACAATTGGGGGGGGTAAGGGCTGTCGAAACGAAACTTGGGTGGACTGTATTTGGAAAAGGAAGTGCAGGGGAAAACAATAATATTTTGAAAACATTTTCAATGCATGTCAGGAGAGTTCCTTTGAATGAGTTATGGGAACTCGAAAAAATAGGAATATGCGCTCCAGTCGAAACTATTAAAAGGAAAGAAAGTTTTAATTTATCTGAATTTGAGAACAAAATGAAAATTCTTCCAGACAGAAGATATGAAGTAGAACTTCCGTGGAAATGTGATATGACACATTTAACCGATAATAAAGAATTATCCTGGAAAAGGTATCAAAAGATGATCAGATGTAGTAAGTTTTTCGATAATTATCAAAATGTGTTCAAGGAATGGGAAAGGTTGAATATTATTGAATGCGTAGCAGAAAGCGAACTGAATAATGAGTGGCATTATTTACCGCATAGGCCTGTAATCAAATTAGGAAGTGAAACCACAAAAAATTCGTCCCGTTTTTGACGCCTCTGCCTCTGAGAGAGGGAAACTCTCTTTGAATGAATGTTTGTGTAAAGGAATGAATCTTATTGAATTAATACCCGATATTCCAGATTGTATTAGGATGTATCTGATAGATATTAGTGCCAATACTGAAAAGGCATTCTTGATGTTATCCGTCACATCTAGAGATTTTCTCATTTTTTTCCCCTTGCAGAGAATGACAATTAATTTATAGGTACTGCAGAGTTGTGTTTGGAGTTTCTTCGAGCCCTTACTTGTTGAACGCCTCTAAAATGCATCTATTAGAAAACTGTCCACTTCAGTATAGTGAAGTCGCTCAAAAATTGAAATCGTCATTTTATGTGGATAATTGTTTATCTAATGTTTTTAATATTGATGGCCAGTTTACTTTTATTGAACATTCCAAATTAATCATGTCAAATGGATGCTTTAACTTGTGCTGTTTTGAAAGCAATGTGGCTGGTACAAATGTTGACAATCATTCAGGGGAAACTTCCACTTTGGGAGTAATTTGGATAGTGATACGCTGAGGTGCTGCACAGATGATATACCTTGACACCATATACCTTGACCTGTGATATGAAAATCACAAAGAGAACAATTTTGGCAATTGTGCAGACAATTTTTGATCCTATTGGTTTATTAACGCCAACTACATTGCTTCCAAAACTGTTGTTGCAAAAATTGTGGAAAGTGAAAATTGCATGGGATGATGAATTAAATTTGTCAAGTCTTAATAAGAGATTAAATTATAGAACTAAATTGTTAAATGATCTGCGACAATGCTTTAGAAAAGAATACCTTAGTCAACTGGTTCAAAAGCATAATGAAAAATGATCTCGGGAACCTGTAGTTGGAGAAATAACACTGATGGGGGATGATAACAAAAAACATTTATTTTGGCCCTTAGCCCGAATTACAAATTGATCCCTGGACATGACGGAAAGATTCGCACAGTTTAAGACCCGGCATGGAACAGTTGTACGACCAATACAATGCATCTTTCCTCTGGAGATACAAGCCAATGACAGAAACATAATTCCTGATAAGAAACTGGGTGCAGATGAATCTAATTCTAGTGCTGGATGTACATTAAAAGTGGGAATTGCACCTGATAAAATAGAAATGCAACAATATTCCTCCTCTGGACAATTTGTAAAAGCTCCAAAAAGACTTGATCTTGTAAGAAATGTTTGTTATGAGCTTGAGACTCAGCCTGAGTCTCAAGGGGGGAGGGAGGATGTTGTGAAATGAACTGAAGTAATAACTGGTGCAAGGCACTGCTGTTCATGACGTCAGCCTGCATGCTCAATATTTTGAATGTTTTTCCTGCAGACAGAACTGAAAGCTGATCTCGAAAGCATGAAAGACTGTGGTGGTGAAAATAAAGAACTGTTGGCTTATTAAGATTTTTTTGGTCTTTATTCTTAATGTACTCAGCCTCGGGTAGAGGCAGCCTGTAATTGAATGAACTGTTTTGAATATATTTCTTTATATATTTTCTGTGTTCTCTGTAACAATATCTATATTAAAAATTACGAAGTAAATCTTAAACACTTATTTCCTCGAATAAATTCCAGAATTGATTAAGCATGATTTAAATTTCAATAATCTAAGAACGCATTATCTTTATTGTTGCGAAGCTTAGTTTCTCTAGATTGGCAGCAAATCCACTATTCTTCTAAGTTTCAAATGTAAACAAATATGGCTGTTATAAGGTAAAATAATTAGTCTTACTTGCACTTAAACAACTTTTAAATTGTTGATGATTCTACAAATCTGGCATGCAGGTTAACTAAAGGTATAGAAACCATAACCAGAAGATGAGAGTAACATAATTCAATCATTTTTAAAGCAAAAAATATACAATTTATCAATATATAAGAATAAAGAAACCGAGCTCACTGAGCCGATGGTGTGGCCGATTGCAACCAAAATAGGAGGTGCACATCTACATATTATAGCAGTTCTATATACAAAATTTCAACGTTCTGAGGACTCGTTTTTGAGTTATGCGAGATACATACGTACGTGGGCACAGACGCCAGAGAAAAATCTTTTCAGAATCCATTTTAAATCAGTTTTATAATTTTTTGGGGGGAAAAGAGTCCTTATATCCAGATATCCCACAAAATTATCATTAGAGTGCATGCGATAGTGGTCAAAATGGATATTTTCTTGTAATATGATATCCGAAATTTTTCGCGATTACAATACTCGCTTTTTACTTCATACAAGGAAGTAAAAAAACTTAACTAATTGAGTCGAGTAACAGAGTAGATATATACTTGCATATATTCATATATATTTTTGGTGTGGCCGATTGCAACCCAATAGGACATGCACATCTACAAGGGTCAGTCAAAAATTAGTTGCACTGCCTAAGAAAACAAAACAGGAGCAAAATTTTACAGTAACTTTATGTATCTTAAAGTTCCATTCAAAATCTACTTTTCATCATAGTTACCTCAGTTATTTAACCGTCTGTTGAGGTGTGGTGCAAGTTTTTAGATGCCTTCTGCAAAGAAATCCCATCCAATGTCTGATAACCATTGTTGGGCTGCAGCTTTCACTTCGGCATCTGAATGGTACCGTCGCTTTGAAAGTTCTTGTTTCATGGGACCAAACACATGGAAGTCAGGAGGTGAAAGGTCTGGGCTATAAGGAGGGTGATTCCACACTTCTCACTTAAACTTTTTCAGAAGGTCACATGTTTGTTTTGCTGCATGCGGTCATGCATTGTCATGCAGGAGCACAATGACGTTCAACAGTTTACCTGGCCATCAATTTTTAAGTGATTGTCGCAATTGTTTTAGGGTTACACAGTAAAAAGATGCCTTAATTGTGGCACCCTTCGACATGAACTCTGTATGCACCAAGCCTTCTCTGTCGAAAAACAGCATCATCATCACCTTTCCTGCAGATGGAACAGCTCAACACTTTGTTCGTGTCGGGAAACTGCAATGTTTCCACTCAAGCGAGCTGCTTTTCATTTCAGGTAAGAGGTGGTGAATCCAAGTTTCATCTCCAGTCACAATTTTGTCCCAAAACTCATTTCCTTCCATTTAGTAACGTTGCAGAAATGCAAATGCACTTTCAAAATGCTTTCCTTTGTGTTCCTCCGTCAATAGACGTGGCACCCATTGAGCACAAACTTTGCAAAATTTAAGGTGTTCGGCAATAATTTTATGCACACCGCCATGAGAAATATCCAGTTCATTTGAGATTTCATCTATCGTTATGCTTCTGTTTGCAAGAATGCATTCATTCATGCAAGCAGCAATTTCCAAATTTGTTGCAGTTGATGGTCTTCCCTCGCGCTCAGCATCGTCGATATCTATACGTCCATTCTCAAACATCTTACACCATTTTGCGATAGCTTGATGTGATTGCATTTTCACCATACACTTCGTGCAACTGCCCATAAATTTCAATGCAGTTGCACCTTTTTGTCCGCAAAAAATGAATCACTGCACGCATTTCCAATTTGGACACAATTTGCAGCTGTCGAGACATGTTTGTGACTGATTATCAAAAAAACTAAACTTGCCTCGAGGAAGCTGCTACGTCACACGATAAGGGTACGTGTCTGAAGTGTTGTCACACAGTGTCATCCAAATAGTCTTAGATGGAACATATTTATGCAATAGTGCAACAAACTTTCTGACTGACCTACGTACAGTCCCATATACAAAACTTCAATGTTTTGAGTTATGCGAGATACATCAGGGTAGGTAGATTATGATGTAGGTAGATTATGATGTAGGTAGATTATGATTTGATGGCTGTATTTCCACAGCACGAAGAATGTACTTATATAAGATTCTTCATTACTTAATAATAGAAATGTGCGTATAGAAATGGCACATGGTAGGGGGCTGGTGAGCATTAGATAAAACATCAGCTTCCACAAATCATTATTTCTGATATGAATTTCAAACGGCTGAGCATTAGATAAAGCGTCAGCTGCCACAAATCATTGTTTTTGATGCAAATTTCAAGCAGCATGCATTGCTATAGAAATGTGGAGTTCACCAACATGTATTTTATTTATGGGGCTGCAGATAGAAATGGAACAGTTATTCAAAAGAAGTACAGAGAATGATTCTAAGTACCTTCTTTGATTCCCCCACAGATAAAATGTTCATCAAAGAGCTCCATTGTGATGCTTGCAACAAAGAACAGAATTTTATTAATACAACTCTTATTTTTAAATTTAGATTCAATTTTCTTGGTTATTTTTTAATATTATGCATTAATTATTTGGAAAGATACTCAAGTCCTCTATTGTTGTGCTGAATTTGAGCAAAATCAGCGAGTGCAAGGTTGAGGACTAATCTTGTGAGTAATTTCCCCTCCCTCCATTACTAAAACATTTTGATTGCCATGTCCTGAATGTCTGAATAAATAAATTAATTTTATAGGTATTTGTTTTTCAACCATTTGTGTAATGAATAGACCTTGCATTGGCTGTATGTAACAAACATGAAACCTGTTTTCCCTGTGTGCTAGCAAGTTGTCTAAACTTCCTTCCTAAACTTTCCTTATGCAATCTAGTATTTAAAACTACATTATGACTTATAATAAGGCAAATAGACTTTAATACATGTTAGTAAAATCTTAGTGTCCAACATAAATGACAAGAAAGTGTAGCTTATAATCCGGGATTATTGTGATCAGGTATTAAAAATAGAATTGCTGAACAAAAGAAAATTACATTTTATTACAAATTTATCTTAATTATTCTCTTTTTCTGCATAAAATTATTTCATTATATGTAACAATATTATCACTGAATGCGAGAGGAGATCTTGAATATCCACAAAGAACATTCTGCATTCTCATTTTTAAAAAATATGTGAGGACAGCACTGGATGTAAGTTGGCTGTATTATTTTTTAAAACTATATGTATTATATTCTAATTGATTCTTTTAATGTTAAGTTTGCATACATGCATTGTAACTGTCAGTTTGTGTCATGTGTAAAGCAAAAGAAACTTTTTTTCTTTGTGTCATTAATCTAGATTCATTTTGAGACTGGTACTTTGGTCTGAATTAATTCTTCTCTTTTCATTTTGCTCTTTGCTCAGTACCTATGTTATAAATTTTAGCTATGAAGTAAAATAAAAACAATCTAATTCGTGGTTAATTAATTTTTATTGCAGTTTAAATTTTTTTCAACATAATTTGAAGTAATTTAATAAACTTGATTTGAAGCAATCACTCAAATGAAGATCAGATTTTCATTTGCATATTTTCAGAATCCATATGATGTTCCTTCTTGCAAACTGATTTGTAATAATATCTTTATTCCTAATTCTGTATTTATTCTTATTAAAAGCCAAAACATGCTAGCTATAAATTAAATAATTTTCATCATAATTGTTTAATGCAATTAGCAATTTTAAATTTTTGTTAAATTTTCTTCATATATAATTCTCTATTATTTTGATAAAAAATTAATTACTAAAATTCAAAGTTTTATGAAGGTGATCAAAATACAAATACTTTCATAAATTCTTTCAGAAATGTGATGTAAGCACAGCAGATTGTTGTAGCACTTGTTATAAACTTATCTTATTAATTGTTTTCAGAAAATTATTTTCAGTTTTGTAATAAAAAGAAACTAATTAAATCATTTTGTTGGGACTAAAAACAGGGAGACAGTTCTCTATTTATTTGTCATTTGATCACCAACCAAATAGCCAATTATAGGAGTGCCTTCAAAAGGAATCTAATCCATTGTGAAAATGATGTAGTGTCATCTCAACACTAGATAAGTTTGAAATAATATCCTGTGTAATAAGCCATGGAATGAAATTCCAGCTGTTCTTCTAGTATTGTAAAATAAAAGAACTGAAAGCAAATAGTGTGTGGGGGGCAGGTATTCACTGTCATTTATGTTATTAATATTGAATTTTAAACCTTATATCTAATAACTTCATTTGGTATTTTCTCCCTTCTTTCCACATGCCTTCATGGTGTAACTGGAAGTATGCTCAATGTGTAATTCAAGAGGTCCAGAGTTCAAATCCTGATGAGGGCACTGCAGATTTTGTTGGTTTCCTGACATCAACAAAAGCAAACAAAAAATGTCTCTACAAGTGTTGAACAATAATTCGTCACCACCAGGATTTGGATACTCCCTGTTCTTTAACCAGAAATCACTCATTAAAACAGGGAGTATATATGGTGTTATCTCACTTTGTGTAACTGGAAGAACATCAACATGTATTTAGGAGGCCTAGAGTTCAAATCCCGGCAAGGGCATTGTGGATTTCTTCAGTTTCTTGACATAAAAAAATTCTAAATGAACCTACAACTTCTTTATTTAGTTATATTTTTGATGGAAATTTCATTTTATATGTTTTTTATAAATAATATATTGATCATAGAGCTGATTTTACTCTCTATGATATAGTGCTTTTTATACCAAATAGTAGTGTATGGATTTTATTTATTTTAAGTTAAAAGATGAATGTATTTGAAAACAATGTGTGAAATTTTGTTAGGATTTAACTACCAGTATATATATGCAAGTGGTATTTCATTTTGGAAATTTTATTAACTCCAAAATATGATTAGGTATGCACTGATTGTTTACTTAAAAACTGATTATTTTTCTCAGTTCAGTTTTTTGTTTTCTATTGGGGTTGCTGTTTTTTCAACAACTTGTATAGTTTTCCATTTTACTTCAAAGTATTCCAAGCAAATGAATTTTTGCAGTATGTTCTTTTACACCTTTACAGGTGTTCTGAATCATTTTTTGTGAAAGTTGTGTAACTTTAATTGTTTTTGTTTTAATTTTCAGGATCTGAGAAAGCAGTCAAGGCTGTAGAAAATAAGCAAAATCAACTCAAAAGGAAAAAAATATTTAAATCATGAAATTGTAAATAAAGCTATATATCTTATTATTTTCTGCGTTTGCTTTTATGTGACTTTTAAATTTTTCTCCTTGTTACATTTTCTATAAAATATTTGATGGAAATAATATAGTTTAGTATATACGACTTTACTTGGTTTACTTCTACGAATGGGGAAATAAAAGAGGGGATCCAGATAGAAAGTTTCTTTTTAAAACTAAATCATACATTTTGTATACAAAAAAAGTACATTCAACAATATAGTATGTATGAAATATAATAATGCTTTTAAATGTTCAATAGCCATTCATGTTTTACCTTCTGAGTAAGTAGGTGGATAGAAAGGAAAACTGTTTCTTACAGCTCAAAAATTTCAGTAACTAAGAATAAAAGTACAATGTTCAAATCAAAATTTTCCTTGAAATAAGAGCAAATGTTGTCATTGTCAATCATTGAGGACTTTAGATCTGAGGAATATGAACTTACTACACTAAAGATGCTACAACAAACACTTTAACTGATATCCAGGTGGCAGCATTTACTCTTTAATTAATTTCAGATTAAATAAGTTTTTGCTGACAGTTTTTGCTTTCCTTTTATATAGTGTTTACATGGGGGGGAAGAGCAGAGTGTTTCTCAACTCACAATAAAAGTCGAGATATCTTAATTATTCGGTATGCTAAATAAGCGAGCAACTTGATATGTTGTTGTCTGAGAGTGTTGCAAGTGTGTTATTCAACGGTATCCTGAATTAAGAGGAAGACGAATCAAAGTGATCTTCTAAATAAGCCTTATATGGCAGATCAGCATGAAGACTGTCTTGACATCCGGAAGTGATTCTTGTATTCTTGATATGCTTGTGTGTCTGAGAGTGTTGCAAGTGTCATTCAACAGTATCCTGAATTATAAGTGCAATTAAAAATGCTTGTTTGTGCAAAATTTAATATCTTTGACTTAGTGAGCAACACATTGATCAGTCAAAAATAAGGTGTTGATCAATTGCTATTCAGCAAGTGGAAACATTTTTTAACAAATTCATACATCATTTATAGCAGGCCGGATAATTTTGTAAAATCATTTGAGCTTGTGATGCATCATTTCTTAAGTTATTCCTGACATTTTCCCCCCTTGAAAATAGCAATGTGTTTAAGCATCTCAAGAGATGCTTTCTCTCAAGAGATCTTTCTTTCTCAAGGAGAGTAATTCTTGTCCAAAGATATTTAAAGAAAGTAATATAGTTTTGAATACATTATTTTATATAGTATATATTTTTATATTTCATCATTATGAACAATAGAAATGAAACTCTTGAGATGATCTATAAGAAATATCTTGCAATTTATAGATAATAAATAACTATAGTGTATTTTGTTTATATTCAGTTTTCTGAATAAATAACCACGTGGATGACTTTTTTTATAGTAGTTTCAAAGTAAGAGCAAAATATGATTTCATTATTGAAAATACTGCCAAAATTCTCCTTAAAATAGAAGCATTGTTGTAGTCTCAAGTGAGGGAATAATAAAGTTAATAACTATTGAGGAAATTCACATAGAAAATAAACTGTGTTTAATTTAGAGAGGTGCAGCAAAACAGGAAAAAATTCTGAGACACTTCAGAGCTCACCTCAAGCTAAATTGTCAACAAAACATTTGCAGTATTTTTTGCTGCCATTTTCAATGGTTACAAGTTTAGAAATTATATATGAAAATATAGCAACTTTTAAATGTTTATGATCAGTACTATAGTTGTATAGTTATTATTTTATCAAATTAATTATTCATTTATTATTATGATTAACATACAACATATGCTCCCATTTATTATGATAAACATTGTACTTGACTGTATGGAGAGAAAGTAGTAGCTCCTAATATTAAAAGAAACTTTAAAAATTAGATAAATATTTATTTATTAAATCTTGTTAATACTTAATCTGAAATACGTTAATGTTACAGAAGATAATTTTAGACCAAATATAATGTGCAGACATATACAACGTAATCTTAATTTTCAAATTGGAAATGTTCTTACTGTTGTGACATGCCCAACTTTCCTTTGGTTCACTGTAATAAGAATCAGTACTTGCTCTGCTTTGACTGCTCTACTTCAGAATTTGGATGTGCTTTATTATTACGGATTTCCTTGAAAGAAGAGAAGAATCTTAAACTATAGGGAAAAAAAATTACCTCTTGCAACTCCACTCGTTTTTTCATTTTTTGTTTGCGCTATAGCAATTTGTCATTTTAGGAGTTTAATACTTTAATAAACTCCAGTGATTATGGCCCAGCACCAAAGATTTATTTTCTTTGGAAAAGATGCCTTTGCGGAGAACTTCTGAATTGAATCTAATTAGTCTTCACTTTAGGCAAGAAAAAGGAGGAAATCGCAATAAAATCAGGCTGTGAATCATTTCGGTGGAACTGAAACTGCGATGAACTAAATGTTCCCAGTGTTTAGCTACTTTCTCAATTCGACCACTGGTCGACTACATTAGGGATGCACAACCTTTTTCACAGAAGGGCCACTAACAGAAACGAAATGGTTGCCGAGAGCCAATAGCAAATGAAAAAATGGGGGTCAATGCAATAAGTCGCTTAATTTGCAGTTCAGGCATATACCATATCAAATTTAAACTGGAGACCATTATGTATGCATGAAAGCAAGGAGATAAAGGGGTTTCCCTTTCCCCTGGCCTGTGCTACTGGAGCCAACACACTCAGTTCAGCTTGAAAAAAAAATACAGCTTAGGCTTATGTATCATAATTTAATACATAAATATTTTAATAAAATTGTGTACAAGTTAGCCACAGTTAAATACATTAGTATGATGGTTGAGACTGAATTTTATCAACAATTTTTGATATATTTGGTTGATATTCTTAAGAGAGATTGCAAGTGCTGTTCTGTCAGTTTATTTCTTAATTTTGACTTATTTAGATTCATAAGTGAAAATGTTTGTTCACATATATAAGTACTAGCAAACATGGTAGCATATCGGCTTGCTTTATTTTTTATGTGTAAAAATTCAGCAGGTAGAGTTTTGTAAAAGTCGAGAATGTCTAAATCACGGAATCTGGAGTTCCATAAGTCAGAAGTTTGTAAATCAATAAATTCCAATTGAACATCTTCTGAAACTTCTTCGACTACAGCAGAAAATGGATCACCAAACAGTTGAAATTTAATCTTATGCAACTCAAAGTCTGTAAATCGCTTTTCAAATGAAATAAGCAGCATCTTTATTTGATCTGAATAATCCAGTTGTTTATCAGGAAATTTTGTCTTGAGTTTCGTCAGGTAAGGAAAATTGACAAAATTTTGACAGCCAAGTTGCTTTAAGAACAGCTGGAGTTTTAGTTTGAAAGCAAATACTGCTTTGGCCAGTTGATTGATGAATTGGTTTTTTCTCATCTATTTTTTGTTTAGGTCATTCAAATGGGCTGTCACATCAACTAAAAATGCTAAGTCACACTTGAATGATGGTTCCTTTAACAACCTAGTTTGCTTGCCTCTTTCTTCAAGGAATAGTATTTCATCAACCAAATCAGCAATCCTTTTCAAAGCCTCTCCACAGCTCAACCATCGTACTTCAGAGTAATATATGAGATTACTACGTGGTGCATCTGTGTGTTCTAGGATTTCCTTAAATTGCCTATGATTTAAAGCATGTGAACGAATAAAATTGTTTCTATCACTCACTACCTTCATTAGGCGGTCAACACAGCTGCTCTTGGTGTATGATACAATGGTACCGCAGCAAATCTTTTCCTTTATCACCCAAATGGTTTCTCAGTAGACTCACCATGCCATTCTGAATTCCAATCATGGCTGGAGCTGCATCGGTAGTAATACTAACAAGTTTGTTAATATCAAAATTATGTGCAGAACACAAATTTAAAACGGAGGATTAAATATCAGCTCCAGTTGTTCGCCCTTTCATTGAACAAGGTCTTCAGTTACTTCAAAATATTAAGAAATTCTTCTAACAAACAAAAGCAGTTGAGCTGTTCTAGTAATATCTGTTGACTCATGAGCTGCTAGAGAAAAGTACTTTCTCGAACGCCAACAATATACACTCCTTTGCAAAATCGCCATCAGTAAATGGACTGCCACTTTTAGCAATTAAGGCTGCAAGTCCCAAACAAACTTCAACACAGTTATCTAATTCTGACGATGCCTTTGTAAATACACTCATGTCCATAAATTAAGGATAATTCGGAGTCACGCGGAAATCAAACTCTAAAATAAATATATCACATGTAAAATCACTACACACATCTTCAAGAATCATATGCAAATTTCAGGAAGTAACCGGATGACACCGATGGTACGTCACACTGACAAGAGTGATATATAAGGAATACAGGCAAAGAAGTAAAATTGTTCACAGGCGCTTCATAGGTAATTCAGTACAATAACCGAATAGTTATGACACAAAGGACGCATTTGGATGATTTTTACGTGGTAGAATTATCGGCCGTCTGGAATGTGGGCGTACTCAACTGCAAGTATCAGACGAACTTGGAATTTCTCAGAGTGTCCAGGCTTTGGCAACAATTCCAAGATGATGGTAATGTGAGTAGACGTTACAACACAGGTCGCCCCAGAGTTACAACGCCGAATCAGGACCGGTATTTGGCAGTTACTGCCAAAAGAAACAGGCGGAGCACAGCCTCAGACCTGTCTCGTCAGCTCTCTTCAGCCACTGGTACGACAATTTCAAGGCAGACCGTGTACAGACGCTTAAGGCAGATTGGTCTATATGCTCGTAGACCTCTCAGATGCGTTCCACTTACTGCAACTCACTGTCGCCTGCGGTTAGCCTGGAGTAGAGAGCATGCATTGTGGACACCGCAACAGTGGGCTTGTGTGATGTTTTCCGACGAGTCCAGGTTTAGCTTGCAGTCTGATTCTCGCCGTACTTTCATATAGAGAGCTCCAGATACCCGTTACCACCAAGAAAACATCTTTGAACGACACCGTTACGGTGGTGTGCAGGAGTGCTCGTTTGGAGTGGAATTTTCCTGGGTTCCAGAACTGACCTGCATGTTCAAATTGGAACCATGACAAGCCAAATCTATCGGGACGTCATTCTGGAACAACATGTACGTTTGTTTCGGGGCGCCATGGGCGCACAATTTGTGTTTATGGATGACAACGCCCGTCCTCACCGTGCAAACATCGTAAGCGAATGCCTTCAATCGGAGGATATCACCCGTATGGAGGGGGCAAGCATTCTCACCGGACTTGAATCCAGTAGAGCACGTGTGGGACATGCTTGGCCGACGAGTTGCAGCCCGTCAACATCCTCCTACACGTCTACCGGAACTTCGGAGAGCATTGCTTTTTAAGTGGTGTCATATCCCCCAATATCAGATCGATAGTATAATACTCAGCTTGCCCAGGCGCTGTACGGACTGTATTGCATTGTCTGGGAGACATACAATGTATTAACAATCATACCGACCATGTAATATTGGTTTTTTGTAAATAGGTTTTTTTTTGTAATTTGCTCCAGGGAGAAAAAATCGCTAATTTTTTTAATAATATCAAAATATAGCCTCTTTTTTTGCTCTTTACCTTTTGTTTAATAAGTAAGCTTTACAAATAAGTTAAATTTGTTTTGCTTCTAACTCTTCCTTTGCCTGATTTTGCATTATCCTTAATTTATGGACATCAGTGTATATTCCCTTGTGCAACGAGAGAATGGCGAAAAAATTCGATTTTACGATTTCGATCATCTCACTGAAGCTTTGAAAATGTTGAGTGTCTCGTGTCGTAGTGTCGCTTAATGTTATAGTCCTTGCAAACACTAATCGTAAAATTGCATATAAAGCATGTAATTCTATTATTGTGTTCCACAAAAAAGCATTTCGAAGTCCAGGCCTCCGAAAATTTCCTATTATCGTTTGCTATTCGTTATTGCTTTTCGTTTTGGATCCGTTCATCATGGCAAATATCAAAACCCCATGGAACAAAAATAAAAATTCTATGTTGGTTCGTCTTTCAAAAATAAACACACATGATAAAGTAATGTATATTCACGAAACCAAAATTGCAACGCTTCAAATGAATGCGCCGCTTCGGATCCGAGCAAATATTTTTCTCTCGCTTTTTACTAGCGCATGCTTGCAAACACACTCGTGCTACCTCATACCACAGACTTTTTCTTAAGGTTTCTTCTAAGTGTTGGCAGTACAGGCTAGGCAAGGTCTATAAGATGGTCCTACTCTGCAAGAGACTCGAAAAGTGCTGCAGGCAAGGAGCAGTTTTTGCGTTCAGGCAGTGAAATGTGCTTTGTTGGACGGCGGGAACTAGGCTCAGTGCGAGAACTCTCTCGAAGTGAAGAATAAGTAATGAAGGGGGAAGCGACGAAATTTTCTCTGCTCGCAATCCCTTCTAGAGACAACCGATATGTCAAATCGCAACAAAATTTCGAAGAGGTCTCGGAGGGCCACAAGTTGACCGCTCGCGAGCTACATTTGGCCCGCGGGGCACAGGTTGTGCATCCCTATACTACACATTTCAAGACTAATATCAACATGGTAGTTACAGATATGGAACTATTTGCCTTTTGTTTTTACTTATCATAGATTAGCAAATAAAGCATAGCTTGAAATTATTATGCACACAATGTGATTTCAAAAAATTAAATTAAGGATTATTAAAAAAACAACTTATCACACAAATCCTGTTTAAAATGGTAATGATGTTTCAAAAGCAAAACTACTCTATTACAACGTGAGTAAATTGTGAATCCCGAATCTCATTTCGGCCACACAAAAAAAATGACTTCTAAGAAACAGTACATTCTTAATTTGTTATAGGAATATGTTCTGAAAATTATTAGATTTTTTAAGTTTTTTAAAAATAACACTTTTCTTTGGCCGATGCTATTCGCACCACCGGTGCGATTAACCAACATTCATGACATGCACCAACATGATTCGCACCAACATTCAACACGCATGCGCATTGAGTGTCAGATCCAGATCCATCATTTGAACTGGATCGAAAAGAACGAACTCTAAGTACGCAAACTCTAATATGAGTATTTTTTTTTTGGAAAAAATTTTAATTTTTTTGAAAAAAATGGCGGGTTACTACGTTGGCGTAGTTTACCATTTTTTAATCTTTTGGAACTTGGCGATTATCAAAAGATTAGAAAGAGAAATGTGTTCCTTTTTTTATATATATATACACAAACGTTTGTGAAAATTGCAACACCATGAAGGACTTACGAGAGTGAGCTGAAATTTTCAGGAAATGCAAAGTAGCGCATGATATGCAAATGATTAGAATTGCAAATCCGTAGCGCATGCGTATGCTGAGCAGCGCCCTCTGAACGGCTGATGGATCCGAATAAATAGACGGCTGTAGCGAGGCGTGTATGGTTATCGGTGGATATCTGCTAGTGGTAAACGTTAACTCAATCTGTACTTATGCCTCGTCGACGAAAGAGAGCGAGATTTGAACAACTTACAGAGTTTGAACGAGGGAGAATCATCGGCCTTCGTGAAGCTGGATTGTCGTATCGTGCAGTAGCCTCTCGTGTGCAGCGTAACAGCAGCACAGTGATGCGCGTTTGGAAGCAGTGGACGGACGAGTGTCGGACAACTCGGAAATCCGGGAGTGGACCCCGAAATGTGACGTCAGCTCGCGATGATAGACACCTGGTCCGCATGGCGCGGACGGACCGTACAGCTTCCTCTAGACAATTGGCAGCACTGTGGTCAATAGCTACAGGTGTTTCATTGTGTGCTTCATCAATTCGTAGACGTCTGCTGCAGTGTGGACTGCGCGCACGGACTCCTTTATACAGGATCCCCCTAACGCACGACCATCGCCGCCTGCGGCTACAATGGGCCAATCAGCATAGAGACTGGCGTGCTGATTGGCAGCATGTCGTGTTTTCTGACGAATCCCGCTTTAATTTGTGGTACCATGATGGCCGCATTCGTGTCAGACGCTATGCCGGTGAACGCCACCTTCCGGAGTGCATTATCGAACGCCACAGTGGACGAACACCCGGAGTTATGGTCTGGGGCGCCATAGCATATCATAGACGATCTCAATTGCTACGAATTGTGGGCAATCTGAACAGCAACCGGTATATCCGTGAAGTTCTACAGCCCGAAGCTGTTCCCTTCCTTCAAAGCTTGCCAGGCGCTGTATTTCAACAGGACAATGCCCGCCCTCATACTGCTCGGATTGTTAAATCCTTCTTTGCAGCGCAGCAGGTACAGCTTCTTCCTTGGCCTGCGTGTTCCCCGGATATGTCGCCAATTGAACATGTGTGGGATGTCATTGGTCGGCGTCTTGCTCGTGATCCTCGTCCTGTTGCGTCTGCAGACGAACTTTGGGTACGCGTACAAACGATATGGAATGCTCTTCCTCAGTCAGACATTCAAACTTTGTTTGACTCCATGCCACGTCGTGTATCAGCACTTATTGCGGCGCGTGGTGGCCACACAAAATACTGATTCTGATCTCTTGTTCTTGTTTGTTTGCTTTGAACATTTAATCATTTATCTGTACCACTACCACTCAACTGTGTATTCAATTGCATTCAATTATGACGATTCCTTCTTGGTGTTGCAATTTTCACAAACGTGAGTGTATAAAAAGAAGGTACACATTTCCTTTACTTATGGATATATAAAAAAGGGGAGATTTTTATATTCGCAATGTTTATCGTTTTCCTGAACGGTTGGAATAGTTTAAATGACTGGTTTGGGGGGGGACTAAGATCTTATTTACATTGTTTGTACTTCTTATAATACATTTAGATTCAAAGATGTGTTTTGCAAAATCAAGATTTTAACATTCCGCTTTGAAATTTTTCGTCTGAGTATTCCTACGCAGAAAATTTAGACGTGAAATAAGCTAAAAGCGATAAAATGAACTATTAAATGAACAACTAATCATATGATACTCATTATCAACAATTTTGTATGCTTGTTTAATTTTTCTATGGAAATACTCGTCATTTTCAATACACATAAAATATTTCAAAAACTTTGAAATATTAGTCTAATGGCATTAATGACTTAAATTTAAATAAATAATGGGCTGTAATTTAAAAGACAAAATTAATTTTATGTAAGAGATTTAAATTGAAGAATTTGCACATAGAAATGAATTATCAGATATTATAAGGTTTTATTTAAAAAATAACTTTGATTTTGAAATATGGCATTTTAATCTAAATCATGTGTGGACACTGAAAAAGTGATGCATATATAAGAACATTATAATTTTCAATAAGTTTTCTTATTGAATAATAAATTTTGGCAATTCTCTGCTATAAGACTAGGGTCTAAGTTTATAAGGTTTCTCCTTCAATCTCTTGTCTTTCTTTGTGAGCATACGCTGTGAAACCCTATGTAGAGGACAGTGAGAAAATCTAGGCTATGTCCTTTAGTGTTGAAGAACTACAAAGTCAGAAGGAGGGTTTAAAAGTGACCCTTTAATTCAAATAATTACAACTCTCCAATTTGAGAGTAAGCCACTACTTGGGCTGAACTAAAATAATATGAAATAAAGTGTGTTAACAAATTCAAATACCTAACTAAATCTTAAGTAGGACGGCGAGGGAAGCTTAACTCTTAGTGAAATGCAATAATTCGAATTTCACTAGCAAACACTGGTAATTGCAAATGCCAATGAAGGCGAATTTTCAGTAGACAGAGGAAATCTTTGCGCGCACAGCCTTACGGCGATAAATCCAAGGCTCTGTCTTTCCCCTCGTTAACTCCTGCCTTTTAAACTGCTAACAGATATATGCGATTTGCATAAATATCTCGCTCGCGCTAAATTCGGGCAGCAACTGAAACTTTGAGATATCGATAGGAAAGTTCAAACTAAAAATAATTTGGTTAATTAAAATAATGAATGCTACATAGTTGCTCCCAGAATTTAGTAGTCTGAAACTAAGTAGCCTAAAATCGGCTTTTAGTGAAGATGCTAAATTCTAAATCTAAATTTTCCTTCCTATTCGCCATCCTTTACAATTGTAAGTTTTAAATTTAGTTTAACTCTCTGTTTGTGTCTTAGATATTTTAACATAGAATATCTTTTTCCGTCTTCACATCAAAAAGATCCATCAGGAATTTGGCTGGATACTATCTGGTTCCTTCCAATCTGGAAGGAAATAAATTTTAATTTCATGTTATAAGTACATTTCACCTGAAAAGTACAACATTCCCTTCCTCTGATGCTTTCCGTAATGACTTTTATTCGCGCTTTAGGTATTCGCGTTTTTTAATTTCTATTAGCGCTTTTCGCCAAACGCATTCATTTTACACTCATTCATTTTTAAAACTTCCCCCTTGTTCTCTGGCCAAATGTGGTGTTTGTGAAAAACACGCAGTTTTACTTTGTCAAGTGTTCACAACTACCACCTGACTTCAATTCTATTGGGGTTAATTCTTCGACTTTCAAGACCTCAGACCTCCCCTAAAACAAATCTGAAATGCCCTGAGGTTCTAACATGAAATGAACTTTAAACTTTTGTGTGAAACCAGAGAACACTACGTACAACATTCAAACATTTCAATTGCATTTCATACATATAATTCATTCTTTCAATCTTCAATTCAAATTTTCTTTAAATGCTCATTGCGTTAAATAACACTTATATATTCACTTTCTAATTTAGCGCGCTTTACGCTTTTACATTACATTTTAATTTTAACTTGCGTATCCTTTACGCTTTTCCAAAATATTCGATATAAACAAAACCAGTGCTTAAGGCTTACAACAAATCATGCATTACATAGAAAACAGTTTTACATTAAATACATTCATTATTTATACATAGAAATATAATACAACAGTTTTGCTATACAACTTACGTACTAGTTGCTTTTAATTAACACAATTCAATTTCCTATGTACAGAGAGTCTTTTGACTAAAATCGATGAATACCATGTTCTGGATTACAAAGAACATTTCACGAAGTCTCACAGTTTCTCAACTGAACTCTGGAATTTCTTCCGCTGCATGTTTAACTTGTTCCTTCAAGCGTGTCCTTTACGCTTTCGGCAACCGGCCTTTGACTCGGGTAACTTCCCTTTTAAATCTGCAACTTGCACTTAAATCAGAAACATAACTGTGGGAATTTAAAAAGAAAATAAAGAATCTACTTATCTTTCTGCCAGTCTGTCAGGCACTGTTTTGTCCATTCCTGGAAGGTTGGATATACTGTAGCTTGGGCGATTCGTTGTCTGTTACTCCTAGATTGAAACTCTGGGCCCGCCTTTCGTTTGGTCGATCTCCTATCCTGACGATAATTCGATCTGGAAAGCTGCTTCCAAATATAAAAGATGCTACACTAACATTCCGCCCCTTAAAGGCCAGGATGGGATCGCATATACCGAAACTGAGAAAGCTGAGTCACTAGCTGATAACTATGCTACTCAGTTTTGCATTAACAAC
>KK120397.1:104834-115963 GCA_000611955.2 Stegodyphus mimosarum | reverse complement strand
ATACACGAGAGAAGAATTGCGTAGAATCTTTCCGCCGCACAAAAACAATCCAACAACTCGACCCTAACCTAACTAACTACCAAAACTAACTGAGATGAGCTGTTTCACCTCGGCTTTTATAAGCTTTTTAATTATCAGTATAACAATCTCAATTTTTCTAGATTTTTCTGGATGGCAACAGTAATTACGAGATATTTATTTATTAAGCATTAAATGCACGCGCTCTTTTATTTTTATTGTTATTTATTTATTTATTTATTTATTGACGCAGCTTTCTCTTCAAAAATCGTCTGCGTTGCTAAGGCAACGTGAAGCAAATCTAATTACAATTCTAAATAAATAGCCAAATAAATGTGAAATTCGTAACAATACTTTTTTTTGTAATCAATGGGATCTTAATTATGCTGATCAGTTGCCGGTACGTAGAAGACTATCGATCCCCATCGATCCCTTGATCACATTGATCCCCTTTAAAATTTCATCATCCTCCAGGGGGTCAGTACCGAACTTTTTGGGTACTTTTGTTCTATACAAAGGCTTTGCAAGACAAGTGTGAACTCAGTCCTCTGAAAACGGGAACACAATAAGCATAGCTTAGAACACCATATTGTGTTGATAATTATTGAACCAAAGAACATGAATGGCTTCTGTAATTCCCTTCATATCCTTTGATTGAGCCATCAGACAAACCTGTCTTTAAAGCTGATGCTATGACGGAAATATTAAAATGTTCTCTGTTGAGTGAAAGAGGAAGTAATGAATGATATGAGCTTGAGGTTACGCAGTTGGTTCATCTTTTATGGAATAAAATTTTAATACTTATCGATTTATTTTATTTGTGTATAATTGCTCTCCAACTTGCTTTCTTCTAATACGGGTATTTTATTCTTTAGATTATTTACAAGCCATAGGATATATTTTTTTAAAGGTTATCGAAACTTTGCTTTCATACCATGGATAAAATTTTCCTGTAGCCATGAGAAAAGTTACATGCACTTTGTTTTGCACCCACGGACAAAATTTTCTTGTAATCTGTGACACGCCAGATGAAAGTTACGGAGTATTTTTGTCGTCAAAAGTTGAGTAAAAGTTAAAAGCAAATCAGTCAATACGCTTTGCCTGTTCATTTTTAATGTTTTTATAGTGTTATGGATAAAATAATTATTCATAGTTGTCAATGTGTGATTTAATGGAAGGATCAGAAATTAATGCTAAGTAATTTACCATGTAAAATGAATTATTAACGGATAGTGAAATTGGAAGAGAACAACCAGCGAATCTGAACGCGAGTAATGATGATTATGATTAAATCTCACCTTTGTTGATAGATGTGACAATTATAACTATTTTTTGTGAGTGTGCGTATTTGATTCATTATTCAGTTTATAAGGTATTTTTCCCCTCCTTTCTGCATGCCTTCGTAGTGTAACGATTAGCAAACTCGGAGCGTATTTCGAGAGGTCGAGGTTCGAGTCGAAAAAATTTCTAATCACTCTACAGTGGCGCCCGAACTAAAAGGTGGCGGATAAGTATTCTTCTCTACCAGGATTTGGCGACTGGGCCCCCTAATACTCAGTCGCCCTTTAAAAGGGGAGGGTTATTTTCGCCCTCCATTGTGCATGCCTTAGTGGTTTAACGGTTAGCATACTCGGCACGTATTCGAGACGTCCGTGTTTGAGTTCCGGCGACGGCATTGCTCATTTCTTCAGTTTCCTTATATTGAAAATTTTTAACTTACTCTACAGTGGCACCCGAACTAAAAGATGGTGGATGATGATTCTTCACCACCAGGATTTGGCGACTAGGTCCCTTAATCTTCAGTCGCCCTTTAAAAGGGGGGAATATATAAAGTATTTTCTCTCTCCTATCTGCGTGCCTTCGTGGTGTAATGGTAGCACACACGGCGCGTATTCGAGAGGGCCAGGTTCGAGTCCCGGTGAGGGCATTGCACATTGTTCATGAACTTCAAAAATCGTAATGACTTTACGAGTGTTCACACATTTTTGCGAAATAATCCCTTTTTCTTGTCGGATCGGATATAGCGGTTGAAACGAGCCAAAATTCCGGTCCCTTGAAGCTCGTTATAAAGGGAATATTCTACGGTATATGAAGCATAGAATATCGCATTTTCACTAATTTGTGGTAATCAGCCAATTCAGTGTGAAAAAGAAAATGTGGCCGGGCGGAAGGAGTGAAATTTTCACCCATGACGAGCATTGTCTAAAATATCAATTTAGGTTGGAATTTAAAAGATGTAGAGTTTTCTTCTTGTATATTCAAAAAAAAAAAAAAAAAACGTTGCTGAATAGAAGCAAGTGTTTGCCACAGCCTTTTCCCCACACACATTTCCAAGCAAGCTAATTCCATAAAAGTCCTTCTTGGTAACACGTGACTACCACAACAGCTGTCCCCTTCTGAGAAAGCCATCTTTGCCGAAAGCGATTTGTTTTGATAAACAGATTTACGGATGCTTTAGAATTATTCAATTCAAACCACCTGTCTTATTTAAAATATGGGAAAAACTAAGAAATAAAAAAAATAAAAAAGAATCGCAACTTGTCAATCCGGTTCACCAGTGATATTTTAAAGCTATTTTTAGGTTCTGGGAAAAAGGCCTGAGAAAACACTCACGTTCTGTACCGAAAATTGCCAGCATGAGCGTATCTTCGAGAAAAAGTAAATTAAAGTAAATACACATGTATATATGTATTGACGGAACGTGAAAAAGGCGGACGTATTCCACCTACTTCTTCCTACACTCGTAATTCATGAGTTAAGAGTACTTTTCCAACTGTGTTTCATCGATATTTTTATATTTTAGAAATCTCTTTCTATGATCTTAACGAGGATCCTACGTTCGAATTTTCAATCCTTACGAAATAAAGAAATATTCGATATTCGAGCGCTTTTTTTTGTTACTAGCCCAAAGAGATAATTTGCTCAGGAGGACTGTTAATTTCGTTTTGGCATTTTGCGTTGGCTCACTATAAAAGTCTGAATCATTTTTCAAATTGTTGCCACCAAATATTAGAGTCCTGTATTACATTTAAAGGAATTAAATAATGAATAATCTGCATACATGTATGTATGTTTCTTGCATTGTGATAAAACAACGGTACCTAGAGCCACCCAATTTTGAATAACGTTCGCTTCCACCCGCATATGGGCATCTGGAAGCTAAAATTTGGAATCTGGAATTTGTTTTATTATCTATTTCATATTTTGTAAAACTTTAACTAATTTTTGATAAGCAAACTCAACGATTTCAAAGCGAGCAGTGGCAACACTGCACGAAAAAAAATACATTTTTTATCTCCAGCTGGTGTGACTGTATATCAGAAATTCTAAAGATATGCTCTTTTTAAATATTTTGTGATATTGCTGTTGAATAGAATTTTATGTGGTTTAAGTGCAATGAACATATTATTTACTAAATAAAGCTAACACACAAAACGTTAAAAAAAACCCTTTGGGCGTAAAATGAAATCTAAAAGCTTTCAGACTTTAAAAAAAAAATTTCATATACTTTTAATCTTAACTTAAAAACCCATAACTCTCAAACCTTTGAAAGGATTGATTTTATTGGGACTATTTAAGCTGTTAGGACAACTGTTCCTTCTAGTTGATTTTGCAAACGTAACTGGAATCCTGAATCAGAACAGGGAGCTTACTCAAAGCTATGTTCGTGTGTATGTAGAAAATAAAACAAAGATAAGGAGGGTTAAAGTTACCCTTTATTCTCAGAGCGTACAGGTGTTCCCGCAGTTCGGGATACAAAGACCAACACTTTTGGTCTAGAACGTAGAAAATAAGAAAAAAACCTAACTTAACTTAACTAAGGTGCTTTACAGAGACTAGTAATTCGAAGATTGGCTCTTTAATGTTACGTATGTAGGGAGCAGAGTGCAAAGACTACAATACGTCTTCAAACATCAGCGAGATCTAAATTCTGGACTTAAAGGCAGACAACAAAAATCACACGCGTGGTAAAGGCCGCGAGAAATCTCTCTTTCACTACTTTTACTTGGCTGATAGTCATGTCTTAGATACTTTTAAATTTTGCAACCCCATTTGCATACACTAAATCTATTCGCTCTTATTCTGGCCGGAAATGGAAAATAAGAGAAGGCAGTAAAGGTTTAAAATAAAATAAACGTTAGTAAAACTTTAAATCCTTACAAAGTGACTATTCTTATTGAAAGAACATGGACATAGATCTCACTGGACTTAATCACCGATATTCTCTGGTGCTCTGAGTGCCACAGTCTTAATTTTCTGGGAAGAAGTTAGTGTTCCAAATTCAGCGTTTATTTACCCTGGTGGAATAAATTAAGAGAATTTTCATATTTGATCTACGATCTCCAGAACTATTGGACAGATTTTAGTAAAATTCGGTGTGAACATAGGTTGATATAATACAAACAAAATAAACATTTAACAGTTATAATAGACACACATGCTCGTGTGTAACACTCACGGGAGTCTGAAGGTCTGAAACAGCGGTTGCAGAAGACACAAAAGAAATGGGTTAATAGGGGTATGGTCCCATCTTACAGCCATGCAGGCCTCGCAGCGTGATGTCATACTAGAAACAAGGCAGTTTATCAGTGCCTGTGGCAATGGGTCTCACTCATTCAGCAACGCTATTTTCAGTTCCTGAATGGTTTTCGGAGGGGAGTTGCGAGTTGCAATTGCTCTTCTCAGACATGTTCTATAGGGTTGATGTCTGGAGACCTGGATGGCCAATCCATCCGGCGAATATCCTCACTCTCGCGAAATTCTTCGATCAGAAGAGCTCTATGTGGCCTCGCGTTATCGTTCTGTAAGATGAACTCGGGGCCCATTGTACCCCGGAAAAGGCGAACATCCCGGAAAAGGCGAACATCTGTGAGTGGTGGGAGGTATAGGGATGAGGAGACCTCATCCCTATACCTCCCACCAGTCACAGAGCCTCTATCAAAGAGGCGGAGAGATGTGTGGCCATCCAACATGATGCCTGCCCAGTCCATTAAACCGCCACCGCCATAATTGTTGATTTCGCGAACATTGGAGGGTAGGTAGCGGGTCCCTGGCTCTCTCCATATGAAAGTACAGCGAGAATCGGTGTTTAGGCTAAAACGGGACTCTTCGGTGAACAGAACGGTAGCCATTGATCCATACTCCAATCACTATGCTGCCTGTACCATGCTAATCGGACTCTCCTGTCCGTAGACGTGAACAGGACGCTAACAGCCGGTCTTCTGGCAAACAACCCCCTTTCATTCAGTCTTTTGGAAAAAACAGTCACCCTTGTTACACGGTTTCCTGTGGCTGCATACAGGTCTCGAGAGAGCTGAAAAGCTGTAACCCCTCTGTTACGCCGCCCTAAAATGGACAAACAGCGATCTTCTCTGGCCGTCGTGGCTCTTGAACGACCTTGCCCAGGCTTTCTCTCGATGGATCCAGTATCCTGGAACTGTTTCCATACGTTACACGCGACGCTGGACGTTAAATTATACTCCCTGCATTTCTGGACTTGCAATTGGCCTGCCTCTAGCCTCCCCACAATTTGCCTCTTCATTCCATCATGTAAATGTTGGTGGTTACTCATTTTTACTGTTCCGATGGGAATTTTGCTGCAAGATAACACCAAGAAATTCGCCGAGGTGGTGCTAGCGAACGCAATTCGTCTTACGCTCCACGCGCTTATAAAGCCTGTTTTTCTGCTGGCTCCGCCTACACACACGTGTACACTTACGTATTTGCCTTACAAGATTTATATTTTTATCTAGAATATATTTTCCTTCAGTTCAGTTCTTTTCATGGAAGTCGATAAAATATGCAAATTCTCTTAATTTATTTCACCAGTGCCCTTTATCGCTTGGAACAATCCTTTCTCTTCTACGCCTTCTTTGATTTAAAAAGATGGAAAAATGAAAAAAATATAAAAAAATCCCGAATCTTATCCAAATCTATTTTATCCAATTACATCGAGACAAATAATTTCACAATCCAAGACTTTTAAATTTCCTTTGTATCATTTTAAAGAATGAAGGTCTTTAATTTTCTGCAGAATATAAAGTGCTCCATGTGAAACCCGAAATGTTTATATAGAACAAATTGATAGCCTGTAAAGACTGGAAAATAATGGAAATCTCAAAATGTTACTCAAATTTATTTTATCCACTTACATCGAGAGAAATAATCTAATTTTGTTCTTCATTATTTATTAAATTTCTTTGCACCTTCTTAATGAATATAGGTCTTTAATTTTCTGGAGAGGATAAAGCATTCCATATGCTACCCGAAATGTACTATATAGAACAAATTAGTCGCATGTAAAACAACAAGGCACAAATCTGCGACAATTACAGATATTTCATTTGTAATTCTGATGCAAGTATTTACTTATATAGAACGTATTTATCGTATGTGAAGCACCAATGAATAAATCTCTAAAAGTTACGGATATTTTGCTTGTAATACTACTGCAAATTTGCATCTGAATAGTATTTTTCTTACTTGAAATATCAAAAAATATATTTGTAACAGTTACAGATAGTGTGCTTGTAATGTTAATGCAAGTAGTTATGTAGGCTGAACCTATTTATCATACGTTAAGTACAGGAAAATATATTGGTGCGTGTGTACGGGTTCGTAATGGATTGAATGCACAAGTCGTTAAAAAGTTGATAAAGTTTATTCTCATCCCAAGAAATAAAACAAAATGCTGAAGTATTTCCTCAGAGATATTCGTACAATATCTCAATATCTCAAACTTTAAACAGAACTCAATTCAAAATAGAGAAAGTTAATCCAATCTCACAGCAAATTCGCAACAATCAATAACAGCATTAAGTAAACAAAGAGTTCTCTTAAAACAACAGAGACTGAGCTGAGGTGTTTTAATTCGGCTTTTATAAGCTTTTTAATTACTCACGTAAACATTCTGGTAGAATCTATTTTCCCGATTTTTCTGGATGGCAACAGCAATTACGAGATATTTATTTATTAACTATTAAATGCACACGCTCTTTTATTTTTACTTTTCCGACGTAGCTTTCGCTTCGAATTCGTCTGCGTTGCACGGTAAAATAAAACAATTTCAATTACAATTCTAAATAAATAGCTAAATAAATACGAAATCCGTAGCAATATTTATAATCTTTTCTGAAGTTTTCCTTGTAATGCTGTTGCAAATAATTGTGTATATGGAGCATTGATGTATTTGTCTCAATGGATGAACAAAATCATGTATCCTTAAATGTTACAGATGTTTTGATTGTTACGAGTGCGCTGAGTTCAATACATTTGAATTCAAATATACTATATTGCTGGGGGTGTACAGGTTCGTAATAGATTGAACGCACATAGAACCGATGATAGCGTGATCAAATTTATTTTACCAAAAGAAATAATTACAGTTCTGGAACTTTCCACAGAAATACTCGTACAACTCTTCTCAGTATCACAACCTAATAATAATATCAACCTAATAACTGACAGACTGATGCTTTCTTTGGTTTTATATAGTTTTCTCTTGGCTAACGAGAAATCTCTAATACCTTCCACTTCTCTAAGACAGACAGACAAAATAGACAGATGTCTTGTTTTGCACCCGCTAAGTCTTTCTGCACCGATGGGCGAAAAATCAAGCTTAGGTGCGAAGGAAAGGTACATAGAAAGAGGTAATTTCGTATTTCAAAGGAGAGTAAATAGGAATTTTTTTTTATATGAGTTCAAAAGTCCAGGAAGGAAAGGTGAGACAAAATAAAATTAAAATAAATGGCCCAAAAGTAATAGAGGGGAAAAAAAACGGAAAAGAGCCTATAGAAAGAAAAGGAAAAGAAGAGAAAATATCCTAAAATAACGATTAAGTCCATGAGTGTAGTCAGAAAGGGAGGAAACTGTGTTCATTTACCACAAACAGTGTCTCCTAGGTGTGTGTAAAAATTGCTGAAAATTTATTGAAAACAATTACTGAAAAAATCCGTAATGCGATCAATTATATTTACTCAGTCACGATACCAATTACATTTATACAGGGGCCAAAATGTTTATTTGGCAACTATTTGGCGACTAATTTTATTGCCAAAATCACCGCCAGCCTGTCGATATCTTAGTTTAACGAGATAGCTATTTACCTAATGTTAAATAGTCTTGACGCTGTATTCTTATTGTTTCCAAAGAGCATCGTGTCTTTCAAGCTTAATTATACAAAAAATACTACAATTTCACATATAATTTCCCTAAAATTATTCACATATATGCCAAATTCGTAACAATATCCGTTACTTAAATATATTTGAGTACAAGTAGGGAAATGTAGAGGGAAGAGAAGTGTAATAGGCTGAGCTTTCAAATTTATCAAAACAAAATTTCATATTTTCAATAACTTGAAAGAAATGCTGCGTCCGTTTCGAAAGCGATCCTTATTTTTCAAAGAACAAAATTGTTTTGATGCTGCCCAATATTTGAGCTCAAACTATACCAAATTCTCTCGAAAGATATGAAACACTTCTTTCAAATTAATGCCAATTTGAAGTTAAATTTTTTAAAATTTCCTTTTACATTAATTTTCTTTGCTTAATTTCAAAATATAAAATATCTGAAAATTTTGCTCATTGTAGAATATCTGAAAAACATTTGTATGGCATTCTTTTTAATCGCAAGGGAAATTTCGTCAACTGGCACAGTAGAACGGATGATATAGAACTGTCCCACTTTTTAGCCCGAAGGGAGTTAGCCCAAAAGGGCCATTAATTTAGTTTTGGCATTTTGCGTTGGTTCACTATAAATGTCGGTTCTTTTTCAAATTGTTGCCTCCAAATATTAGAGCTCCGCATTATATTTAAAGAAATTAAATAATCAAGAAATCTGCATGAATGTATGTACGTTTCTCGCGCTACGAAAAAACAACGGTACCTAGAGATATCAAATTTTCAATTAGTTGTCTTCCACTAGAATAGGGGGATCTGATAACCCGAACTTGGAATTTGGAATTTATTTTATTATTTATTTCATATTTTGTAAAACTTACAAATTTTTGATTAACAAACTCTACGATTTGAAAACCAGCAATGGCAACACTTTCCGAAATAACACATTTTTATCTCCGACGCGCGAGACTGTTGCCACTCGGAAAAATGAATGCAAAAATTAGCGCTTTCAGAGTTTTTAATTAATATTTCAGCTGGTTAATGTGGAACGAAGATCGTAACAGTCGAAATGGTTTCCTACGAATTTTTAGAATGGAGAATAAAGTATTTAATGTTTGGAAATAGTATTTTTATTTCGTCGTAAAACTTAGTAATCCTTTAATTAACAAACTTTTGGATTTGAAAGCGAGCAAGTGCAACAACTTTCGAAATAAAGCAGATTTTCATCTCCAGCTTGCGAAACTGTTGCCACTCGGAAAAATGAGGCGGAAAATTATCGTTTTTTAAAGATTTTAATTAATATCTCTGATTTTAGCTACTTTTTTCTTTTGGAAAAAAGTAGGCGTTCACCTTTTCCAAGACCCATAAATGAATTGTAGAAAGTTTGGTGACGATAGCTGTAGTAGTGACTGAGTTATTAGCGAACAAACACAGACACAGACTTTCTTCTTTATATAGTATATAGATTACTTAGACTCTACTGTAATTGCAGTGCTAATTAACCTGGATATCTGAAGTTCTGTTGCATATATATGGCATATTTTCGAATGCGCCGAAATCGATAAGATTTGTTTTCTTGCTTCATCAGCGATCTGTTGCATGTGATCGTCTGGTGCTTAGTTTAGAATTGCATCCCATCTTATGAAGAGTTCCGTAAAGATATTTCCATCCCTTTTGTGTTTAATTTTCTGTTCTCTGCAGCGCTTTGAAGAATATTTTCAGTTATTTGTTTGACGAAATATATTCTAAGACTTATTTTATCAATTCAATTTTTGTTAAAATTCTGTTATTTTAAATTTCCCCACTCACAAAAACGCTGGAAGAAAGTCTGTGCATGTAAACTATTTTGTTTTTTGCAAGGAAATAAACAACATTAACTCGAAAATTTTACAAACAAAAAGGAGATCCGAGAAACTTGAGCTTATAACCGTGATCGAAATTCAGAAAATAGGAAGTAACTATATCTGCTTGCCATTCCCCGCTCACAGGGGAATCGAAGCGCACATGAAAAGAACTGTTAGTGCACGAGGAATGGAAATGGAATATCTTCGGAGTTGATTTTGGTTTTCCAAGAAATGTTCCTTCTTTTAATGTATTCTTCCTTGTTTTAATTCTTTTAATGCTCTTTCTTATGTTTTTGGTTTTAGCAAAATGTATTCAATTACTCTTCGTAATTTTTCAGCAAATGTGCTATAATATAATTTCGGCAGTAAGTGAATGCTTCATTTTATCCTATAAAATCATATGATAATTATGCGGTTAACAGTGGAAAACAGTGGAAAAGTTTAGTTTTAACAGTGGAAAAATATTCGTGTGTGCGGGTTTCCCAAATACTAATTATTATCCTTTTCTGGGTTCCGTGTAAATCAACTGTAATTAAAAGAAAGTTAATTGTTGTTGCGAATGACACGCTGCGTGAGATCTTTCTTTTTCAAATTATACCAAGTCTGTGTTCGTAACAAATTGAGCGATTTAAGAGTAATCTATGCGGTTCTTAGTAATGATAATAATGTATAATTAATAGCAGAGGTAGGTTTAGTAAAAACTATGGGAACAGCACATGACATTCTGTACACCTTATTAAATTATACATTTTTTGCTGCAGTTCATGTAAATTTTTTCATCGAATTATTCTAAATTGAATAACCGATCCCTCAAGGCAAGTTGAAAGTGACATAAAAAATTTCAGATTTTGAAAATGAATATTTCGGCCAATTTTTGTCGTATGGGAGTCAAACGTCTTAAGTTTTTATTTTTTATAACGACTGTAAAATTCTTCTAAATATAAATATTGCAACCAGGATCACATTAAAAGTTAGATTTTAGTATTTGCAGAATGTTATTATTATTATACTTTTAATTAAACATTGCCAAAAATATGAATATTTTCTCCACTTCTGTGCTTGGAAGTATATTACTACGGCCAACGATTGCGAAAATAAAGGCCCGGTAAGGACTTCTGAGTCAGGAAAGGGATATATATATATATAT
>KK120397.1:77712-104758 GCA_000611955.2 Stegodyphus mimosarum | reverse complement strand
TGAAAGGTTTCAGATTTTAAATTACGTCCAAAGGGGCTTTTTTTTAACATTTTGTGTGTTACCTTTATTCATTAAATATCATGTTCTTCGCACTGAAACCAGGAAATTCAGTTCAAGAGCAATATTGAAAATAATTTTAAGATGAGCATATCTTTAGAATTTCCGATACACAGTCTCATGCGCTATAGATAAAAATGTTTTTTCTGTACAACGTTGCCATTGGCTCGCTTTGAAATCCTTGAGTTTGTTAATGAAAAATTCGTCAAAGTTTTACAAAATATGAAATCGATAAGAAAACAAATTCCAAATTTCAAACTTGGGCTTCCAGAAGCCCATATTCGGGAGGAAACGTTCAATATTCAAACTTGGATGGCACAAGGTACCGTTGTTTTATCACAGTGCGAGAAACATGTATACATTTATGCAGATTCTTGATAAATTAATTTCTTTAAATAGAATACAGGGCAATAATATTTGGTGGCAGCAATTTGAAAAGTGAAACAACGCTTGTAGTGAATCAACTCAAAATGCCAAAACGGAATTAATAGTCCTTCTGGGCAAATTGCCCCTTTGGACTAAAAATGACATAGCGTATGTTAATGGCGTAGAACGTAGATCCATGGTAAAGAGGAAGAATTCTGATTGCGTAGAATGTTAACTCCTTAATGGCTAGGAAACTTGGAACTCGAGGCGGATTAAATTCTATTTTCATTTAAATTGATATTTGCGGCCACAATTTACTTAACACTCTAACTGTGCCTATTTCCAGAACATTTACATTTTTGATTCTGTTAGCACAGCGAAATTGCGTCCAAGCAGCAAACAGAGAGAAGCTAAAGTGCGAATATATCCAATATGGAAGTCTGTTAAGAGAAAGGTTTTGGTTTAGGTTAGAATGGGTTCAGCTCTCAAAATTTTGAGGGCAGGTTCCGAGTTAACTATATCATCAGCGTTGCACAAGATCCGTGGCATAGATTAATCTAGAAATGGCGCAGTCCAGAAATGTTATTTTTATTTTTAGAATAAAGAGACGAAATACTAAAATTAGAATTAAAGAATGAAGAGATTATTACTAAAATTACTAAGCGGATTTAGACATTTTTTTAATCTTGTACACACACACACACACATATATGTATATAGATAGATATAAAATATTTCAATGTTCCATTTGATTTATTATATACAAATATACATATACAAAAGGGGATTAAAGGGATTTAAAGGGATTTTAAATCAATTTTTAATCCGTTTTAGAAAGAAGAGTCCTTTATTCTGTGGAATGATCAAAATGTATTTTTCAGCTAAAATCTGTTAACTTAAATTTTTCGCTGTTACAATACTTACTTCACTTCGAGAAAAGAAGTGAAAAAAAAACGGTTTGAAATCCATACATTACGCACTTCCTCTACACAGGGATTCTCAACCAGGTAATAGTTTCCTCTAACCAGGGATAATCTCTCTTTAGGGGAATTTCTCCCTGGAGGGATTTCATGGTTTCAGAGAGAATGCTGTCAAGCTTTTATCTAGTTGTAACGAAAGTTTTCAGCCAAAAAGTGCTCTTGACAAAGTTAGAAAAAACAAAACAACAACAACAACAAAACATGAAAACAATACCTTTAGTGGACAGTAAACAGTAACATGAAACATGAAAACAATACCTTTAGTGGACAGTAAACAGTAACATGAAACATGAAAACAGGAAACAGTAACATGAAACATGAAAACAGGACCAGTAACATGAAAACAGGACCTTTAGTGGACAACAAAACATGAAAACAGTACCTTTAGTGGATCTTTTACTACACTACCCAAATCTATGATTTTTGACAAAGTTTTGATATTTTTTCAAAGCCTCCGGCCCCTTCAGCCGCGACTCTCAAAACAGATCAACCTCATTTCGGACGTCCTGTGCGGAGTGGAAGATAGCGCTAGCAAGATGTAGCTGCAGTTGTGAAAAACGTTAGAAGTCCGAAGGAGCGATGTCGAGGCTATATGGTTGGTGTAACAAAAGATCCCTTTCGAGTCCGTACAGAGTCCTGCCGGCATCAAGTTTCCAACTAAAAGGTAATGTTTCATCAAGGTTCCATCTAAAAGGTAATGTTTCATCAAGGTTCCATCTAAAAGGTAATGTTCCATCAAGGTTCCATCAAAAAGGTAATGTTCCATCAAAAAGATAATGTTCCATCTAAAAGGTAATGTTTCACCAAGGTTCTATCTAAAGGGTAATGTTTCATCAAGGTTCCATCTAAAAGGTAATGTTCAAGGTTCCATCAAAAAGGTAATGTTCCATTAAAGTTCCATCTAAAAGGTAATGTTTCATCAAGGTTCCATTTAAAAGGTAATGTTTCATCAAGGTTCCATCTAAAAGGTAATGTTCCATCAAGGTTCCATCAAAAAGCTAATGTTCCATCAAAAACATAATGTTCCATCTCAAAGGTAATGTTTCACCAAGGTTCCATCTAAAGGGTAGTGTTTCATCAAGGTTCCATCAAAAAGGTAATGTTCCATTAAGATTCCATCTAGAAAGTAATGTTCCACCAAAAAAGATAATGTTCCATCTAAACGGTAATGTTTCATCAAGGTTCCATCTAAAAGGTAATGTTTCATCAAGGTTCCATCTAAAGGGTAATGTTTCATCAAGGTTCCATCTAAAAGGTAATGTTCCATGAAGGTTCCATCAAAAAGGTAATATTCCATTAAAGTTCCATCTAAAAGGTAATGTTTCATCAATGTTCCATCTGAAAGGTAATGTTTCCTGAAGGTTTTATCTAAAAGGTAGTGTTCCATCAAGGTTCCATCAAAAACGTAATGTTCCGTCAAGGTAGTGCAGATACATGTGGTCTTACATTACTTGATGAAACATTACTTTTTCTGCGTCGGAACTCAGTTCGACGTTTCTCTTGATAGCAGCGTCAACACGGACGGACTAGCATCTGGCTGTACACCTTACTGTCGAGGGTTTTACTTTTTTCAGATACTTTTTGAGGATAATACTCCAGCAGTCGAACCAGATACAAAGCATGATCTTTTTGTTAGTCAAATTGCGCTCTGCGACGATGTCGACGGGCTCACCGCGTATAGACCAACCCCCTTTTCGGCCTGTGTTGTTGAAGTACTTACACTTTTTATCGCAAGTGAGAATAAGTAATAATAATATAATCGCTCGAATATCAACGCGAGGATTTTATCCTCGCGTTGATATTCGAGCAGATTAGTTCACGTCCGAACACGTTTGCACTTATCTGTTTCAGTCAGCTCATGTGGCAGCCAGCGATTGAACTTGTACTTCAAGTTTATGAGATGCACAACGCGACTAATGGACATGGTACTAACGTCTAACTCCACGACATAACGTCTAACTCCTTAATAAGCTCTTGAATAGTTTCATACTGATTTTCTTCCACAAGTTCTCGTAGGCGGGCCTCATTAACATCAGTAGCCCGGCCAGAGTGCTCTGCTTCTTGAACGTGATGGTCCTTGTTTTTGAACTTTCGGTAGCAAACCTTCACAGTGTCATATGATACAACATGAGTACCTAAAGCTGTACACATGTTTTTGTGACATTCTGTAGCTGACATTTTGCAATAGAACTGAAAGTAAATGATGATTCTAATTTGGTAGATTGATAGTTCATTTTTTCAGACAGCTTGTATTTAACAATAACGATACATTTTTACTGATTTCACAACATACAAGCAAGTCTAAAGCAAGTATCTTTCTTTCAAATGTCAAAAATCGTTTGACAAAATGTGATTAAACACGCTAACGCGAAACGTTACGATGCGCGAAACGCAGACGATATACTTACGCGAAACGCAGACGATATTTGCGGTGACGAGAAAGTTTCGTTAAAACCCGATATTTGCCTGCTGAGTACAGGAAAATGATATATATATATATAAATATACAATTTCTTTAGATTTCAATGAATTTCAATTAATTAATTCAATCTTATATATAAATGAATATATATGAAAAGGGAAGTTCTAACCGATTTTTTATGCTAGTTTGATGTTAACAGTACTTTTTGAGGCATAGGAATAATTAATTATAAAATTCCTCTTTTTTTTTCCTTTTAAAGACCCATTGTCGTAGGCAGAACTCTCAAAATGTTCTTATAGCTACATATTATTTCTTTTCACGCCTGACTTCAAACAGACTCCGACATAGAATTGCATAGTCAATTACAGAGGGTGTTTGCACATTTTTCAGATGATTTTGCTTTGCTATAAAAAAAACATCGTCTGCTTGGAAAATTTTTTTAACTGAAACTATATTTTTGAAAGAACAAATTATCGTCTGCTACTTGACTGTTTCATTTTCATGTAAAATGTCATTTTTAAAGAAGCAATGAATGGAAGCCTTTGTTTGCGTTCTTTCCGAAGAAAATTATTCGTACCTAGTTCTTAAAAAACGCTGTGGAAGCCATATTTTTTTTATATCTAAAAGTACCCTAGATAATATTACCAACAAGAAAGGGAAAAAAAGTTAAAGTTTGGCTTCAGATGGAAAAATTGTTTCAAAATATGTATCCAAGTAAGAAACAAAATGTTTGGAATGTTGCAAAGGTAAAATCTTTAATGTTAAAAGAAAATCCACCAATTCAAAGGACAGTTGAAAAATCTTTAAAATACTCGGTTTCAACTGTAAACAAAGCGATTAATGCTGATTTGAATCTTAAAAAGGCGAAAAAAATACTGCATCGTCTTTCTCCACGATATATTTCGAACAGAGGACGCACTGCAAAATTCTTTATAAGAAACACCGGTTAAAAGAGTTGCCAGAATAGATGAATATTTGATGTATTTAAACGACTGTGATAAAAGGAGATAATATTTATTATCATCCAAGAGGAAAAAAAATCTTAAAACATTATTCAAAGAATTTAAAGAAAGTGTTCCAAAGAGTTTTATGATTGATGCTAGTTTTTCATATAACGGCAAATTAAAAATAAAGAGAGTGGAGAAAAATATTAAGATCAACTCCCCATATTATCAGAAAAATATTTTATATCTAATTTTCAAATATGAAATAGCTTCTCTTTACCACACATATTTAATGCAAATTAGGCACACCTATAATAACAGACAAACTCAGCTCATCTACACGTCGAGGATAAGCCTAGTATAACTTTCCTTACTTGAAGACTTTTAAAACTCGAATATCGCAAACTAAAAACACCCGGAACCTTATTTTCTAAACTCAGCAAACTGAAAAAAACTCCTTAATTAATACACGCAAGAGGATTTCATTTTATAAGCCAGCCTCCAAAGCAGAACTTCATTTTTATAAAATACTATTTTAAAAATTAAAATTAACTTTAGAACGAGGTACTCTCAAACACATATGAAAGCTTTTTAATGCTCCCGCAAAATTCTGTAACCATGGTTACCATTGTTGTTGTTGCCAGGTTGACTATCGCATATACGTGACAGACACAATACCCATGAATTAATCGTGATTATCAGTTAATCATGGACATCATCCTCAGTATCACCCCAGAAAATACGAAGATAATTTTTATACAGGAATAAAGTCCTTACATATACTTTTTTATAAGTGCATTTTTTTATTTTAAATAGAAACAAAGATCTCAAAAATATTTTTCACAGACGAAAACTAAAATTCGACTTTTTTATAAATGTATTTTTGATTGTAAATGGAAACAAAGGTCTCAAAAATATTTTTCGCAGAAGAAAACTAAAATTCAACTTTTTTATAAGTGCATTTTTTTATTTTAAATAGAAACAAAGATCTCAAAAATATTTTTCACAGACGAAAACTAAAATTCGACCATTTTATAAATGTATTTTTGATTGTAAATGCAAACAAAGATCTCAAAACTATTTTTCGCAAACGAAAACTGAAATTCGTTTTTCTTTACAAATGTATTTTTTATTGTAAATGGGAAAAAAAAAGATCTCAAAAATGTTTTTCGCAGACGAAAACTAAAATTCAACTTTTTTATAAGTACATTTTTTTTTATTTTAAATAGAAACAAAGATCTCAAAACTATTTTTCTCAAACGAAAACTGAAATTCGTTTTTCTTTAAAAATGTATTTTTTTATTGTAAATGGAAAAAAAAAAAAAAAAAAAAGATCTCAAAAATGTTTTTCGCAGACGAAAACTAAAATTCAACTTTTTTATAAGTGCATTTTTTTATTGTAAATGGAAACAAAGATCTCAAAAATATTTTTCACAGACGGAAACTGAAACGCAATCTAGAAAATGTTTTTCAAAAACTAAAAATTTAACAGGAACAAAACCATCTTAGTCTTTTCATTCTAGTTTCTCATTTCTATACCTGTACTAACGTTTGTATAAAACCATTTTGCTTCGCAAAACATAATATTCACGTTCAAGGTAACGCCACCTAGCCTCCAGAACGAGCATTTATCGCACAAATGAAAAATCGCCAGCGGAAAAGGCGAAGCAAACATTTTGTCGAAAAACTCTCGTTGTTCCCTAAACTTGTTTTCCTTCACTTATTGTTCCCATGGGTGTTCCATCTGCTGCACTCTGCTTTGAGCGAGAGCATGGTGCCTCTGGTGGCGTTCCAAGTGAACTTCATCCTTTCACCAAGCGTGAGAACTGTTTACTCAAAACTCGGGTGATTGTTTACGCTAGCCTGCCATATAAATTTTCGGTATGCGTAAACAAGGAAATATGACGTCGACTTGCGTAGATAGTGGGAGTGTAATAAAACGGTCATCTGGTCTTAAATTTGGAATATTTACTTCATCCACTTATTTATTGGGCCTGAAACATTTTTTTTTTTTTCTTTTTTGGAATGTCAGTCAATATTTGCCGGGAATGCAAATGTGGGAAATATGTGAGATTGGAATGTTTTCACCGGATTTGTGAAATATATGTGATAGTCAAAAACCTCTTCAACATGCGCACTTAAAACAAATTAATGCAGTAATATTAAAATCTATTTGTTTGAGATTACAAGAAAGTTATAGATTCGTTATAACGTGAAAGATCTTGTGATGGACAACTAAGGCAGAAAATGGCGACGCGAAATTTCAGTGATTATTTTTCAACAATTTTAGAGGTTTTCTATGACTATCGAGGTTTTCTGCGAGTTTCGAATACGTGTGCGAATTTGGGATTTTCTCTACTATTCTTTAATTTTCATAATAATTTTTAGATTATTTTAACAGTTAAATAACTTTTATCTTACTTTCAGTTAGAATTTCTAATGCGGAATTCTAAACCAAATCTAGGATTTAAATTTCAATTATTAGAACAAAGGAGAGTTAGCCAAGAAGGGCTATTAGTTTCCAAACGGGATTTTGCGCTGAATCACTAAAAAAATCTGAATCACTTTTCAGATTGCTGTTACCAAATATTATCGCCCTGTATTATATTTAAAAATTTAAATAATGGAGAATTTGCGTGAATGGCTGTATGTTTTTCGTATTCTGAAAAAACAACGGTACCTAGAACCATCAAATTTTGAATTACGTAGTCGTCCACCCGAACTTGGGCACCTTGAAGCCCGAATTTGGAATTTGTTTTATTGCGTATTTCATATTTTGTAAAACTTTAACGAATTTTTGCTTAAGAAACTCGAGGATTTCAAAGCGAGCAATGGCAACACTGTAAGGAAAAAAACATTTTTATCTCCAATGCGCGAGACTGTCTATCGGAAATTTGAAAGATATGCTGTTTTTAAATATTTTATTGTCTAGTTGAAATTTTGGAAAACTTTAACGAATTTTTGGTTTAACAAACTCAGTGATTACTAAGCGAGTAATGCAACACTGCGAAAGAAACATTTTTATCTCTAGCTCGCGGGACTGTCTATCGGAAATTCTAAAGATAGGCTGTTTTTAAATATTTTTAGCCCAAAGAAACATTAGCCCGAATGCTCTCCAAGTGCAAATGTATGTGTATGCAAATGAATAAAACGCCCCTTTGTGCGTAATATAAAATCTGAAAGCTTCCAGGATGTTTTTCTTTAATTGTATTTTGCTGCTGTTCTAGAATAGAAGTCGTTATCTTAGCTACTAAAGCCACTCTGAATTAAGTCAATTTCTGCAGCTTGAATGTCTTTTTGCCGAGTGGCCCAAAAGTAAACTCTCAGTTTTGTGCAACGAAAAATCTTTCTTCCTGACCGATGGCCGAATTGACTGTTTTTGCTTATAAACTCTAATTTAATTGTGAAAAGTATTTTTTTAACTGGTTTTATCTGTATTTGATGTTTTAGGTCTTTCTGTATTTTATAATTTTTAATGAAGTTGCTTTGAGTATTTATGTATTTTTGCCTTGCCGCAGAAATGGTATCTAAATTCATTGAATAAGAAGTATATCTTTAATGAAATTCGAGGAAATAAGTTTAAATGAAATGCAGCAAAAAAGTTCTATAATTTAATAGGCTGTCCAAGGAAGTCACGTGGTGTCCTCATGAGATTTTAATTTTATAGATAGATATTAAAAAATAAAATCGCATATTCTAATTGGACAAAATTTCGATTTTAATTAATGTATAAGTTAATTATTATTATTTACAGCTCTAAATAATTAATTATGTGTTTTATAAATATTTTTTTTTGTAATTAATGTGATCGTGATTATGCCGATCAATTACCTATATCGACATATTCGTGCATACTCAGCTTTCAACCCCAATCGATCCTTTGATCATCACTGACCTTTAAAATTTTATCGACCCAGCTGGGAACCCTTGGTTTTAAATAATGATACTGAATGCGTTGCCAGACTTTGGTAGTTCATAAATGCCGGCAAGGGATAGTTGAAGACTTCTTGTCGGCTGATATTGCGGTAGACAGATAGTAGTGCACATTGCTAAGAATCCATTAAACTCTGTTGAGGACTTCGCAGTTAGAATATCCGTTGCAGGTCATACATATGGTCATGATGTAACAGGTAGCTTTAAAGCTATACCCCAGTCTCTCAAATGACGTACTACTTTTAGAGCACACAGTATTGAGCAATATCGTGAACACTGCTGTAAACGACGGCTTTCAGCAATGCTATAAAAAAGAATTTATGTGTTCTTCCATACCTTGTTTCTTGTGTTTGTGCTTCAACGCGTCACTTGCACTCACATTATCCTACACAAAAAATTTTTTTGTTGTAATGTGCTGTATTACATCTTCGTACCATAAGTTCTGGATCGCCCTGTACGCATGCTGGTTTTAAGGGTGAGAAGTTTGGAAAATTCCGATTAACAAATTTCGAACATAGGTACGAAAGGTACTTTTCTATGTGCACCTTTTATTTTTGTTTATTTATTTGAGCTTAGAAGAGTCATTTTTGGATGCTTCCTTAACAGAAAATATTCAGTTCAACTGAGCGGCGTACGCAAAAGAAATATCAATTTACTTTTTCAAATTTCCTTGTAGAATTTTTCATTTAAAGTTACTGAAGCATAAGTTTCTCTTATACTCGAAGCTAATGCAGTATGAAATGTGCAACATTTTTTTTACTTCGCTAAAAAGTAAACACATTTTTTTTTTTTGGTTAAATCTAACTTCGAGAGGGGAGACGTAATAGAATTTTCTTAATTTTCTTAAAATTGACCCTTATATTTATTTCGCCAAAATTTTGGAAATTTATTAGGCGAAAGTAATAATCATTGAAAAACTGAGCAAGAGAAACTGGAATTTTCCTCTTTTAAACTACTAATTAAAAAAAAAGTTTTTCCTTTTCCCCATAAAATAAAATTTTTTTGTTTGGCCTTTTGGAGTTTTCCTTTTCATTTCATTTAAGTTCGCCTGAGAAGAAAAAGGTCAAGTCAATGACGAAAAACGTAACTGCTGTTAAATCAAGGGCCATAAAATCTTTAATTTATTTTTCAGATTGATGCGTTCGATTGCTTTTTAGCCTAAAACAAGACTAATCGTGCAATAAAATGCATAAAAAAACTTCTTAAGTTGCTGCCAGTTTAGTGGCAAAAATAATTTTTAACTATTTTAGCATTAATTAATTTTGAATATAATTTTGTTCGAAATAATCACCTTCGCTATAGCAATGCCCGGGTTGTAGTGTTGCTGTTACTGCTGAAATGGGACTTCGAAGTAATTTTGTTCAAGCGAGTTCATAACCTATTACAGTGTACTCAGAATCTCAATTTTGGTGATAATATTTCCTTAACGTGAAAGGCGGTTATCCACGATACTTTCTCAGAGATTAAGAGTCAGCAGTCAAGGAGGGATAAACTTATAAGGTATAGCTAATAAGGTAACTCCCGCCTTCTTAGCATGCCTTCGTGGTGTAATGGTGAGCACACTCGGCGCGTATTCGGAGAGGTACGTAGTTCGAGTCCCGATGAGGTCATTGCTCATTTTTCATCTCTCCAGCTTTAAAAAAATACTTGGCTTTCAAAAAATGTCTCTACAGTGGCGCCCGAACTAAGTTTCAACGAAGAGCGAAAAGAATCGAACGTGCCGTGAGGTCGAAAAAATCGACTCATCAAGCGCTAACTTCCTGAACTGATTTCTTTCAACTGTAGTCTCTAAAACGTCCTTCCTAGATGGAACTAACAATAAAATTCCAGAACAAAAATTTTTCAGAAAATTGTGAAGTGATAAAAATTTAACTCACTTTCAACATGGGAGGATAAGCATTCTTTTCTCCCCTGAAATGGGAATAGAACTTTCCTGGCAGGCTTCCAACAACAGCTGCTCTTTTTTCTCTCGAATCAGACTGCAGATCTTTATTACTGGCATGCTTCCAACAAGAGCTAGTTGTAAACTGTAAAAGAGCTACAACTCCGTTTTTGGTCGAAGTAACTTCGCTCAAGTAAATAAGTTCTTTGAATCCGTTCTAGAGCGGATCGTCCAAACTCTAATTGCTGCTGCTAGCAAATTTTAAATCAAAACTATCAAAGTAAAATTTAAGTGAACTAAATTTATATATATATATATATATCAATTCTATATTAATACCTTGAAATTTTATTGATGTTCGAATGCAGTTCATATACAGGTTCGTTTTGATTACGATTTTCGTTTTAATCACATATGTTCATGAATTAGATGATGACCAGAAGTTATTTTATTTTATCTTTTAGAACATTGAAATAAAACTGTGCAACTTAATGTATTTTTATATATTAATTTTCAACGTACAAAATGTGAAAAAAAAAACAGCGTAGCAAATGAATGCTCACGACATCATATTTCTTTGAAGACCTTCCGATCTATCCGATGACGTAGATTTAATTCAACTCGTTTAAATTTCTGTTCAATGTAGAAATCCGATCTCATCGTCACTTATAATCATGGGATTGCTAACAAAGAAGGATTGAAATTTTTGATTTAAAAATTCATCCTAGTTAGCAAATGCACAATTGCAGCAAGAGTTATTCGAAAAAACTTCATTTGGAAGTTTTTTTTATTTGCATGATAATAATGATATATGATTGTTTTGATCTCTAAAGAAGATCATTTACTTCGTACAAGGAAGTAAAAATGTACACCCATTCTAAAAAAAAGCCCAAAAAGCTGAACTCCCTTACACAAAAAATCTGGCGTGGACGCCACATGACCATCTTGTATGGCCTATTAAACTATATGAATTTTTTGGCTGAATTTCATTTAAATTTATTTCCTTTAATTTCTTCAGAAATATATTTTTCATTCAATTAATTAAGTCCTCACATCGCGGCAAAGCAAAAACGCATAAAACATCATTAAAAATCTTCATTAAAAATTTTAAAATGTAGGAAAACATAAAACACCAACTACTGTTAAAAATTTGCAATTAAAATTAGAGTTTGTAAGCAAAAACAAACAAACAATTCGGCCAGTGGGCAAGAAGGCAGATTTTTCGGTTCACAAAACTGAAAGTTTGCTTTTGGTCCCACTTGGCAAAAAGGGAACCGAAACTGACTTAATTCACTATTGTTCTACAACTATTGCATTCAAATTACCTAAAGGCATAAGAACCTTAACCGGAACATAAAAACACATAATTCAATCGCTTTTAAAGGACTAAGCTCACCGAACCAGGTAAAAGAGTGCCATATATATCCATGCTTTTAGGCAAAAAAAATTCTTTATTGTGTCTTTACGTAGAGATGCCACGCAAAAACAACACGCATATTGTTTCGAGAGCGGTTAAAACGGACATTTTCTTTGAAATATGATACCCGAATTTTTTCGCTATTATAATACTTCCTTTACTTGCTACAAGGAAGTAAAAACGACCGAAATGTTTAATTGTAAAATGATCCTATTACTAGAAAATTCAGAGGCTGTACACAGATTAAAGAGCGAAGCACTTAAATTTTTATGTATCTTAAAGTAAAATATCAGAGTAAGATTTAAGAAACGGTTTCTGACGCTGAAAGATTAAGTGACGAAAGTCGTTAAGAAGATTCTCATGAAAACTTTTGATCGACAATTTGCACCTTTTTTCAAATACAGATTTTATGCACAAAATTTCAGAGAAAAAATTGATGTGTGCACCACATGACTTCCTTGTACGGAATATTAAATTATACGCATTTTTTGCTGCATTTCATTTAAACTTATTTCCTCGAATTTCATTAGAGATAGATTTTTCATTCAATTAATTCAGTTCTCACTTTGCGACAAGGCAAAAATACATAAAACCACAAAATACCTTTATAAAAGTCGAAAAATACATTAAACCACAAAATACCTTTATAGAAGTCGAAAAATACCGAAAAATATAAAACATAAATATAGTTAAAATAATTTAAGGACCAATTTTTACAACTAAAATTAGATTCGGTAATTAAGCAAATAAGCAATTCGGTCAGCGGGCAAGAAGACAGATTTTTGGTGCACAAAACTGAAAGTTTGCTTTTGGTCTGACTCGGCAAAAAGACACTGAAGGCACAGAATCTGACTTAACTGACTTTGTTCTGGACTGACAGTTGTGGACGCTGCGCTGAGTTAATATATGGGATAATTTAGTAACTTAAATAATAAGTCCAGAATGGATTAAGTATGATTTAATTCGCAATAATAGAAGAATAATTATCATAATTTTTGCAAAGTTTACTTCCTGTAGATTGGAAACAAATCTACTATTCTGCTAAGTTTCAAATGTAAACAAATATGGTAAAAAAATTAGACTTAGCCGCTCTTAAGCAACTTTTAAATTGTTGGTAATTCTACAACTATTGCATTCAAGTTAACTAAAGCCATAAAAACCTTAACCGGAAGATAACAGCAATATCTAATCGTTGCCATATGTTCTATTCAAATATTTTAATAAATCTAAAACGATGTGTAAAAGAAATTAAACAAACAAACAAACAAAAAATAATAAAAAAGAAACAGTTTTTTGCAGACGATTCAGTATTTCTCACTCAATTAGTTCAGTTCTCTCTTCGCGAAAAGACAAAAATACATAAAATCTCAAAATATCTATTTTAAAAACTATGAAGTAAATCTTAAACACTTATTTCCTCGAATAAATTCCGGAATAAATTAAGCATGATTTAAATCGTAATAAGAAAAGAAGGCGTTATCTTTGTTGTTGCGAAACTTAAGTTTCTCTAAACTGCCAACAAATCCAATATTCTTCTAAGTTTCAAATGTAAACAAATATATTCGCAATGAAAAAAATTATTAGGCTTAGCCGCACTTAAACAAGTTTTAAACTGTTGATAATTCTACAAATCTTTGCATGCAGATTTACTAATGGCATAAAAACCTTAACCGGAATATAAGAACAACATAATTCAATCATTTTTAAAGGAAAAAATGCAGAATTTACCAACATATAAGAATAAAAAAACTGAGTACACGGAGCGGAATAACAGAGTGGTAATAATACAGCAAATTTTAACGTTCTAAGGCTACTCGTTTTTGAGTTATGTCTGTACATACGTAAGTACGTACAGACACCTCGAAAAAATCTCTATGAATCTATTTTAAATCAGTTTTGTAACTCGTTTTACGAAAATGAGTCCTTTATTCTGATCTTACGTACGGTTGTCAACCAGAAACATCGTTAAATTGCATTCTATAGTGGTCAAAATGGATATTTTCGTTGAAATATGGTACCCGAAATTTTTCGTGATTACAATACTTCCTTTACTTCGTATAAGGAAGTAAAAATGCAGCGGTAAGTTTCAGTATTGTCATATAGCCAACTCGTTATATTATTTGTATGAATTAAAAGTGAGAAATACTTTTTATTTAATTCCTTAGTATGATTATGAAGTTACGATTATTACGTTAAAAGTAATGAAACTGCAAATGATATTAATAGAATTTTTTTAGAATTTTAAAAATTTATAGATTACTTGTGAAAAAAACCTGCTTTGCTTACCTAAAGCAACAAAATTATAGATTAAGAAATGTTATACTCTAGTAAATCACAAAAGAATATCACTAAGTAGCATTAAAAGGGGAAAAAATCAACCTTCAGTTATTCTATTTTAATTTTTATCCGACCCCGTAAGAAGAGCGATAATAGTTGCTTTTTGGCATTTGAAAATAATAATTTCTTAAAGATTGAAATTCATACTGTTAATTTTTTGTATGAGAATCAAAGTTTGGGAATTTATTTATTAGAATGATTATAAATTTTACGAAGACTAAATATAAGAACGAGGAGACCGTAAAAAAGTTAGATTCGTAATTTTTACAAATGTGATTTTTTTGCATATAAAAGTTTATAAAATGAAACTTTGCATCATTAAAATTTTGCTTCATACCACATACCACGGAATGAGGAAAGAAAAACATTTCTTCGAAAGAACAGCTTTGCAGATTCGCAGTTTAGAGTGATGGTGATTATATCAACGCATTGCCCATCAAAATATTGTTAACAGCCTCCCTCCGTGGAACCACAGATAAGAAAAAAAATTTTTTTTGCTTGGAACAATAATTTTGCACATTCGTGGTTTTGGCTTGGTGCAAATGATATCTATCGTGCATCCACTCACAATTCTGCTAACGGCCTTCCACGGTACAAGGAATAAAACTACTTTTCTTAAAACATAGATTTTGTAGATTCGTGGTTTCGGCTTGGTGTCAGGGATATATATGTTACCCGCAAAGTATGAAATACCGGCATTCTATACAATGCCTAGGCATTGTATACATTGTATAGAATGCCGGACGTTTTTAAGCAAAGTGTGAAATAAGAGAATTATTACGTACTTTCCCTAGGCATTATATATTGTTACGGATTTCATATTTATTTAGAATTGTAATTAAAAATGCTTTATATTTTCCGTGCAACGCAGACGATTTTTGAAGAGAAAGCTACGTCGAAAAAAAAAAGAAAAGAAAAATAAAAGAGCGCTTGCATCTAATGTTTAATCGATAAATATCTCGTAATTACTGTTGCCATCCAGAAAAGTCTAGAAAAATCGAGGTTGTTCTACTGATAATTAAAAAGCTTATAAAAGCCGAATTGAAACACCTTAGCTCAGTTGCTATTGTAGTTGTAGCTGTTTAAAGGGAACTGCTGTTTGTTTACTTTATGCTGTAGCGATTTCCCTGTGAGATAGAATTAGTTTATCTGTTTTGAATTAAGTTTTGCTAAACGTTTGAGATAATGTGCGAATATCTCTGAAGAAATATTTCAGCATTTTGATTTATTTCTTGTGGAAAGAATAGATTTTTTTAAACTTTTTAACGACTTGTGCATTCAATCCATAATCTTCTTGTTAGTCATTTTGGCTTTTTTACGTCATTTACTAATGTCTGGTATGTAGTTTCGATTCTTCGAAATGAATCGGAAAAGTATTTCATACTTTTTTAACACACAGAATGTTAAAAAAATCGCCTTTGGACGTAATTTAAAATCTGAAACCTTTCAGATTTTCTTTCTTTCTTTTCTTTCTTTCTTCTTTTTTTCCGCAATGTATCACTAACAAAACTAGGTTTTTCTTAAAACGACGATTTTGTAGATTCAGGGTTTTGGCATGGTATGAATGATGTATAACGCAATACTTTTCACAATGTTGTTAACGACCACAAGATTCCTCAGGTAAAATAATTTTTCCTTGAAACAACGATATTGTAGATTCGTGGTTTTGACGTGATGCCGATGATAACTGATGCGGTAAACCCTTTCAAATCACTACTAACAGATCTTTTCGGAAGATGATATGATCCATTTCCCATAAATTTTAATGCCGTAAGTTTACCAGATAAAACATCCTGGAAGTTGTTCTGAAAAAGAGTTTGCCGAGTAATTACGAAGCGACTAAACCAGAGGTAAACCGAGTCCGGATCTCGCTACACCGAACCTCTTTCGTCCTTGAAAAGTACCGCTGCTTAAAGCGTTGCTTATTTTCGCGCTTGAATTGCATTCATTTTAGTAATCCTTCCCTGCTGTTGGCAGCTTGTTACCAAGGTGAAATGCTGATTACAGAGGCCTTATGGGCGCTTAATGAATCATATCTGACATAACGAATCATTTCCTTAGCCCATAGATAGGATTTTTTTTCCTTTCTTGATGTTATGAAATTAAGTCATTGAACTATGCAAAAAATATATACCTTATCCATAAAAATCGTTATGCAGCCTATATATTTGCAACCGTTGGTCTTACACATATACTTCCATGAACAAAAATGCTTTCAATATTGCAAATAGGCATATTTTGGCATTTTTAGATCAAAGGAGCGTTAGCTCCGAACAGCTGTTAATTTCGTTTTGGCATTTTGCGTTTAAATGTCGGTTCACTTTACAAATTGTTGACACCAAATATTAGACCCCTGCATTGAAGAAATTAAGTAATGAAGAATCTGCATAAATTTATATATGTTTCTCGTATTATGATAAAACAACGGTAGCTAAAGCCATGAAATTTTAAATACTGAAAGTTTCGAGGATTTAAATTTCAATTATTAGCCCAAAGGAGACTTATCCCAGAAGGGTTATTAATCTCTAAACGGGATTTTGCGCTGAATCACTATAAAAGTCTGAATTCTTTTTCAAACTATTGCCACCAAATATTACCACCCTGTATTATATTTAAAGAAATTAAATAATTTGAATTTGAAAGAATGCCTGCATGTTTTCCGCATTCTGAAAAATCAACGGTACCTAGAACCAACAAATTTTGAATTACGTAGTCCTCCACTCGAACTTGGGCACTTGTAAGCCCGAACTTTAATGAATTTTTGATTTACAGACTCAATGATTCCAAAGCGAGCAATGACAATACTGTGCGAAAAAAAAAATTTATCTCCAGCGCGCGAGACTGTGTATCGGAAATTTTAAAGACATGCTCTTTTAAAAATTTTGCGATATTACTTTTGAATTGAATTTTATGGTTTAAGTGCGAAGAACATGATATTAATAAATAAAGGTAACACACAAAATGTTAAAAGGAACTACCCTTTGGGCGTAATGTAAAATCTGAAAGCTTTCAGATTATTTATTTATTTAAAAATGCCTGTCACCATATAAATGAAGAAAAATGTAAGGAATTTTCCCACCTTTTGTGTGTATTTACGTCGAACTGGCAATGGAAGAAGTTTGTCAATAGCATGTGGAATTTTGTCAAAAGCACTTCGAAATGGCAAATGGAAGATCCGTGGCTCTAATCTCCTGGAGAGCGCAACTGATTTTAACGTTTCTTGCTCCGGGAAGCCTGATAACCGTCACAAGGCTTTTCTCACCTATTTACTGTTGTGACTAGCCTCGTTTGTCTGAATGACATTAGAACAAGCCCACAAAATTCCTCCCAGCACGGAGGTAAGATTTCTTCTATCATTAGCAAGAGCCTTGGAGACCATGCAGGTGTAGACCATACTTGGACATTATGACTTTACTCAGCTTCGCCCTCAGTTTTGAAGGACTGCATCCCGGGGGAGCGGGTTCGAGGATCTCCCACCTATATTATCCTACCATCGACCTCTCGAGAGGACTTTCGGCTCGCCAAAGGTTTAGAGTACCTCTATGCCGCACTGACATTACACATTTTAAGCGGCTTTTTCACCTATTCAATGAAAGAGGATGTCTACAGATAACATTCATTAATTTTAGCCGAGGTTATTATTTCATATTTGTCTTTTTTTCACATTCTGGTGGTTCTTCAGCCATTTTACATCAGAAATGTCTTGATGTGACAAAATCCTAGAACTAAACCCGTTCTGACCTTAAAGGTAACTATTCAATTTATTTTACTTACACATTAAAACCTTTAACTATCAAAAACAGTTTCCTCAAGTCTATATGATACTTCATCAGTGCTTCCTGGGTTGGCTCACTGAATGAACAAAAATATTGAATGCAGTTTCTGCATTTGGATTCATGTCCTGGCACCATGTATACCTTGCACATTAAAAAAAAAGATAAAGAAAGGTTTTATTATCCTTTATTTATTAAATATCACGTTCTTCGCACTTAAACCATAAAATTCAGTTAAAGAACAATATCGCAAAATAATTTTAAACTGACATATCTTTAGAATTTCCTACACACAGTCTCACGCGCTGCAGATAAAAATGTTTTTTTCCATACAACGTTGCCATTGCCCTCTTTGAAATCCTTGAGTTTGCTAATCAAAAATTCGTTAAAGTTTTAAAAAATATGAAATCGATAATGAAACAAATTCCAGATTTCAAATTTAGGCTTCCACATGCGCATATTCGCAGCAGAATTACGTCCCTCAAAATTCGATGGCTCTAGATACCGTCGTTTTATCACAATTCGAGAAACATACATACATTTATTGCACATTCTTCATTATTTAATTTCTTTAAATATAATACAGGGCTGCGATATTGGGTGGCAACAGTTCGAAAAGTGAACCGATATTTAATGTTTCCGACACAAAATCCGAAAAGGAAAACAATAATCCTTCAGGGACAAAGCCCCTTTGAACCAAAAAAAAAGAAAAAAAAGGACAGTTCTATATCTTCCATTCTACTGGGCCGATTCACAAAATTGAGCTTGCATTTTTCATGTCTCGAAAGCGTGACTTAGGTATATATTAGATTTATATATAGCCTTGTTCTAACACAGGTATTAACTTTTTAAATATGCAGAAGATATATAACGTTCCCATGCCAGTCTAAATACAATTTTATCTAATATCCTACAAAATGTTGCTCTATTCCACCTGGCACATGCCTATTGATAATTTCTACTGATCAACTTACTGATAATTTACTGATAATTTCTACTGTTAAACTTTGCAAGAGTCCTCCTAAAATCTGAGCCCTTTCAGATGTTTTTAATTATTTAGGTACTTATGTACAGTCGCAACCATCTTAGTAGAAGTAGCCGAATTTTCAGAAAGCGCCAACCTCTGGCAATCATTCGCATAACAATCTTTTGGCAACCATGTTCGTAGCAATTGTTTCAGTCAAGCAAAGTCGCCATTTTCGTATGCGTTTTACCTTGTTGTATTCCAAGTTCCAATGGTTTTTATATAAAAGTTGTGATATTTTTTGGCGTAGTTTTAAAACATGAGCTTGTGGAATTGCCAGCAATGGAAGAATCTATTGTAAAATTTAGGCAGTAATATATAATTTTGCTGAAAATTTGCTAAAGGGAACAACGAGGAAATGGGCTTTCTAGATAGCCGCTGTTGCCGAAAACTGCACGATGCCGAGTCTCTGCAATTCTCTAATGTTAAGTGAAAACAGATCGCTGTGTACTTCGGGAGAAGAATAACGAAAGAAAAAAAATACAGAAAAATTCGAAGAAGAATGTGTTTCATTTAAAAAACATTCAATGTATGATATAATCCTTATTTAATAATTCAACTTTGTATTTTGAATTGCAGAGGTTTAATTTCTTTTCGTATGTTGATGTTGTTTACCAAACTTGCTATAACTGTCGATAGTTTGGGAATCTTTCTAAAAAAGAAGGCTGGAAACCAGCAACTTGCACATGCTAAGTAATTTTTACATTTTTATCCGTAAAATATCGCCAAGTTGTGCCAAAATTTTTGTGATAACATGTGAGTACCATTATTAATTTTTTTGAAGTATTACAAATATTTCATACAGAGAATTGAATTATGATATTTTAAGAGAAATAAGATAAAATGGCCTGCTAAACATTTATATACGCTGCGATTGTTAATTTCGTTTCTTTCTATTATTTTCTGAATTTTTTCCAAAAGTCGTCCAATTTTTATTCTGAAGAAGTTGGTAGGTATGAGACAAGAATGGTCTTCTGGCGTGATTTGGTGTAATTTTTATAAAGATGCCTGAGTGTAATATTTGCACAATCAAGCCAATGTTTAAATGTTTCTTTCAAAACTGCTTAAGCAACCAATTTTTTTTATTTTTCTTGCAGCGCAATTGCTTTAAGGTGTTCTCATCCTGCTTCTCGGATCAGTAACGCCCCCCCCCATCCCGAGATCCCACACTAGGAAACACTAATGTAGAAGCCCGTTCTATACTATTAAATGCAATCGACACTTCTGTTCACGTGGTAAAGGGTGATTCCTATTTTTCCCACAGAATTAAAGATCACAAATCTAAGCCGAAGGACCTTTATTATTACTTCTTTTGAAGTAGTATGCGAAACAGAAGGAAGTATATAAAATATTTTTTTCGAAGTATATAAAAATAAAAATGTGATGTGTACACCACATGACTTCCTTGTACGAAATATTAAATTATACACAATTTCCCTGCATTTCATTTAAACATACTGAATTAACAGTTAACGACTTTTAAATTAAATCTACTTCGCCGATAGCGCATAAACCACAATAGAATAAATGCAGTCTTTAGCTTTCACTACATTTATTTACCATAGCCACATTTCGGCGCTAGGTTCACTTAACAGCGTTACATTTCATCCATTTTATAAGTTAGAGTGAGCAAAAATTATAGCATCTGAAGAATGACCACAAGTTCTATTCAAATACTATAATAAATCTAAAAAGATGTATAAAAGAAATTAAACAAATAAAAATTAAACCGTTTTTCGCAGACGATTCGGCGCCGCTTACCTAATGCTTATGCGCTGCTAATTAATTCTCACTTCGCGGAAAGGCAAAAATACATAAAACTTCGAAACATTTTCATTAAAAATTGAAAGATATAGAAAAAGTAAAACACCAAGTACAGTTAAAACAATTAAAAAACAATTTAAATTACAATGTGTACTCAAAAACCAGCTAATAACTTAAGTGATAATTCCAGAATGAATCAACCATAATTTAATTCGCAGTAATAAAAGAAGACGTTACTTTGTTGTTACGAAGCTTAGTCTCTCTAGATTGGCAACAAATCCCCTATTCTGCTGAGCTTCAAATGTAACCAAATGTGGCCGCTCCCATAGCCAAAAATTAGGCTTAGCCGCACTTACTTTTAAATTGTTGATAATTCAACAGTTATTGCATGCCAGTTAATTGAGGGCATAAAAATCTTCACCGAAAGATAAGAGCAGCATAATTCAATCTTTTTTAAAGTAAAGAACGCACAATTTGCAATCTTATAAGAACAAAGAAACTGAGCTCACTGAGCTTGTAACAGAGTGGATATATATATGCATATATTTATATACTTTTGGTGCGCCCGATTGCAACCAAAATGCGAGGTGTCTGCATGTTATAGCAACCGTATATAAAAATTTCGACTTTCTGAGGCTACTCGTTTTTGAGTTACGCGAGATGCATACATACATACGTACGTACGTACGCACAGACGCCCCGAAAAAATCTCTTCAGAATCTATTTTAAATCAATTATTTGGGAGGAAAAGAGTCCCTTATTCTGTCCTTACGTACGGATGTTACTCAAAAACATTGTTAAATTGCATTCGATAGCGGTCAAAATAGTTATTTTCGTTGAAATATGGTACCCAAAATTTTTCGAGATTACAATACTTCCTTTTTACTTCGTAGAAGGAAGTAAAAAAAAGAACTATGCAAAAACTATATATTTAAAAAAAATAAGTATATAAAAATAAAAAGAAGAAGTATATAAAGAAAAGTAAATAAAATTAAAAATCGAAGAAGAATATTATAAAATCAAATGTAAAACGTCAGCTTGCAGTGAGGTAAATGGCGTGTATGGATTGAGTTTTTATGAACTTTTTTTGAATGGCGAGACATAATTCTAGGAATAAATGAATTCTAATAAGGGCTATGAACTCTGCTTCTGAGACACAAAAGAAAGAACGCATAAACAAGCACGTAAAATAAACTTTAAATTGTGAAAACATGCTTAGCCAATGTTCGATCTAGCGCGAACAGCTAACATCATAACATCAAACACAACTGGATGAGAAAGGAAAAAAAGCTTCCTTTAATTGACTGGAGAAATTTCTCGTATCAATTAGAGAAACAGTATTTGAAGAGCTTGATCGTTATCATCAAAATAATTGAGCATTCTTTGTTGGGTGTATATCATAGAGGGCAAAATTAATAAGAAATCTAATTACTTGAGAGATGAAAACGATCATTATAATAACATAATAGATATTGTTGCGTGAGTACGGGTTCGTAATGGATTGAATACACAAGTCGGTACAAAGTTAATAAAATTTATTCTTTTCATAAGAAATAAAACAAAATGCTGAAATATTTCCTCAGAGATATTCGTTGAATATCACACTATCTCAAACGTTAAACCGAACTCAATTCAAAACAGAGAAACTAATTCAATCTCACAGCGAATTCGCTACAATCAGTAACAGTATTAAGTAAACAAACAGTTCGTTTAAAGCAACAGCAACTGAGCAGAGATGTTTTAATTCGGCTTTTATAACTTTTTAATTATTCACTAGAACATTCTGGTAAAACCTATTTTCTTGATTTTTCTCGTTTTTTTGTGGATGGCAGCAGCAATTACGGGATATTTATTTATTAACTATTAAAAGCAAGCGCTTCTTTATTTTTACTTTTCTGACGTAGCTTTCTCTTCAAAAATCGGCTGCGTTGTACCGGAAAATAAAACAATTTTAATTATAGTTCTAAATAAATACGAAATCCGTAACAATATTAATATAGTGCTAGAGGTAACCGATTGTGCGCTTCCGGTTAATAGACTACACATACTTCTTGTTGGTTGATTAACTGATTGGTTAATGAAGTTTGAAAGGAGAAACATAAGGGTTATTTAACAAGATAGGCTCATCTGTATAGGCAAATGGGTTACTTCAGTAGAATAAAAAATACATTATACATTAAGTGTTGAATTATTTTTTACCTTCTAAATTTTTAAAAGAAATTATTAAGTGTTCAAGTATTTTTTATCTTCTAAATGTTTAAAAGAATACGACCAAGGGACTAATTATTTTTTATCCTCTAAATTTTTAAAAGAATGTTACTAAGCGTTGCATTATTTCTTATGCTCTAAATTTTTAATAGATATATTCGTTGAAATATGGTACCCGAAATTTTTCGCGATTACAATACTTCCTTTTTTACTTCGTACAAGGAAGTATAAACTCAAGCATTGAGGTAAAAAGAACATAAGAATAAAAAAAACACTATACAAGAACACAAGAAAAAAGTAAATGCAAGAAAACAATGAAAAAATATGAGAAATGCGAAACTAATGAAATACGTCAACATGTAAAACCTCTAAATTGCCAGATATTTTATCTTTATATTATGATAAAAGTAAAGTTGATTGCATTGAAAGAGGATATTCAAACATAAATCGTATTTCAAAAACATAGATTCTCTAAATTTTAGAATTTAAAAGCCATCCGAGAAAAATATCCCAAAATAAAAGCCCTTGAACCGACATTATTGACTTTTTCCTCTTCTTATCTAAAGTAAACAAGCTTTACTCAATAATTTACTTCGTAAAACAAGAAACACGATGAATAGTTTTGAAAGAATTTTATTTGATTTAAAAGCTGCTTCAAGCAGATGTTTGACAGATATTAAAAACTCTGATGTGTAGACCACGTGACTTCCTAGTACAGAATATTAAACTATACACACATTTCCTACATTTAATTTAAACTTATTTCCTCGAATTTCATTATAGATATATTTCTCATTCAAGTTATTCACTTCTCACTTCGAAGCAAGCCAAAAATGCATAAAAACTCAAAATATTTTCATTAAAAATTGAAAGATATAGAAAACCATAAAACACCAAATACAGTAAAAACAACTAAAAAAAATTTACAGTTGAAATCTAAAAAAAATCTGAAATCTTTCAGATTTTATATTACGTCAAAAGGGGCGTTTTTTTTAACGTTTCGTGCCTTATTTTTATTTATTAAATATCATGTTCTTCGCAATTGAACCATAAAATTAAATTCAACAGCAATATCGCAAAATAATTTAAAAAGATCATATGTTTAGAATTTCGATACACAGTTTCGCGTGCTGCAGATTAAAAAAAAATTTCTTTTTCGTACAGTGTTGCCATAGCTCGCTTTCAGATCGTTGAGTTTATTAATCAAAAATTCTTCAGTGTTCTACAAAATATAAAATAGATAATAAAACAAATTCCATATTCCAAATTTCCGCTTCCTGTTGCCCATATTCGACTGGAGGACTACGTTATTCAAAAGTTAGGGGGGTGAGTGTAACAGCGGAGTGGTAGATTGCGAGCTCAGTGAAAGTGTAAAAAAACCTTAACAAACCCTTCTTGGCGACCGTTAAATCTGAACCCTTTCGTAGTTTTACTTCTTGTACGAAGTAAAGGACCTATTGTAATCACAAAAAATTCCGGGTACCATATTTGAACGAAAATATCCATTTTGATGGCTATCGAATGCAATTTAACGGCATTTTTGCGTGACATCTGTACGTAAGGACAGAATAAAGGACTCTTTTCCCCACAAAATAACTATAAAACTGATTTAAAATGGATTCTGAAGATACTTTTTCGTGACGTCTGTGCGTACGTACGTACGTATCTCGCATAACTCAAAAACGAGTAGCCTTAGAACACTGAAATTTAGTATATAGGACTGCTATAACATGTAGATGTGCACCTTCTATTTTAGTTGCAATCGGCCAAACCAAACGTATATAAATACAAGTATATATATATATATCCACTCTGTTACTCGGCTCGTTGAGCTCAGTTTCTTTTTTCTTATATGTTTGTAAATTGTGGGTTTTTTGCTTTAAAAATGATTGAATTATGTTGTTCTTATGTTCCGGTTAAGGTTTTTATGCCTTTTTGTAAATCTGTGTGCCATATTTGTATAATTACCAAGAATTTAAAAGTTACTTAAGTGTGGCTAAGCCTAATTATTATTACTATAGCAGACATATTTGTTTACGTTTGAAACATAGCAGAATAGTGGAATTGTTGCCAATCTATAGAAACTAAGCTTCGCAACAACAAAGATAACACCTTCTTTTAATATTGCGAATTAAATCATGCTTAATCTATTCTGGAATTTATTCGAGTAAATAAGTGTTTAAAATTGACTTCTTAATTGCTAATATAGATATTTTGAGTTTTTATGCATTTTTGCCTTGTCGCGAAGTGAGAACTGAATTAATTGAATGAGATATACTGAATCGTCTGTGGAAAACTGTTTCTTTTTTTTTTAATGTTGTTTGTTTGTTTAATTTCTTTTACACATGGTTTTAGATTTATTATAGTATTTGAACAGAACATGTGGCAACTATTCGATAATGTTTCAGATGATATATAAAATTTTTGTGCATACTGAGTTATAAAATGAATAAGATGTAACGCTGTCACGGAACCTAGCGCCAGAGTGTGGCTATGGTAAACAAATATAGTGAATTTTAAAGAGTGCATTTATTCTATTGTGGTTTATGCGCTGTCGACGAAGTAGATTTAATTCAATCCAATAAATTTAAATGAAATGCAAAATGCATGTAATTTAATATTCCGTACAAGGAAGTCATGTGGTGCACAGATAAGATTTTTTACTTCCTTGTACGAAGTAAAAAGGATGTACTGCAATCGCGAAAAATTTCGGGTAGCATATTTGAACGAAAATATGCATTTTTACCGCTATCGAGTTCAATTTAACGATGTTCTTGAGTAACAGCCGTTCGTAAGGACAGAATAACGGACTCTTTTCCCCCAGAAAATTATTGAAACTGATTAAAAATGGATTCTGAAGAAAGTTTTTCGTCGGATCTGTGCGTACGTACTTACGTATGTATGTATGTATCTTGCATAACTCAAAAACGAGTAGTCTCAGAAAGTCAAAATTTTGTATATAGGGCTGCTATAACATGCAGATGTGCACTTCGCATTTTGGTTGCAATCGGGCGCATCAAAAGTATATATATATATATATATATATCCACTCTGTTACTCGGCTCAGTGATCTCAGTTTCTTTATCGTTTTAAGTTTGTAAATTGTGCTTTCTTTGCTTTAAAAATGATTGAATTATGTTGTTTTTATCTTTCGGTTAAGAGTTTTATGCCGTTAATTAACCTGCATGCAATAGTTTTGAAATTATCAACAATTTAAAAGTTTTTTTAAGTGCGGCTAAGCCGAATTTTTGCTTATGATACCGGACATATTTGTTTACATTTGAAATTTAGCAGAATAGTGGATTTGTTGCCAGTCTAGAGAAGCTAAGCTTCGTGACAGCAAAGATAAAGTCTTCTTCTAATTTTGCGGATTAAGTAATGTTTAATCCGTTCCGGAATTATCATTTAAGTTTTTAATTATCCAGCATAACCTCCGTAACAAATTAAGTCATTTACGCTCTCAGTGTCGTTTTGCAGAGTGAAACCAAAAGTTCACTTTGAAAAACAAAAGTTCAGCCATAGGTTTACCAAAAGTAAATTTTCAGTACTGTGCACCGAAATGTCTGCCGTCTTGTCCTCTGGCCGTATTGCTTGTTTTTGCGTACAAACTCTAATTTTAATTTTAAAAATTGTTTGAACTGCATTTATGTTTTATATTTTTCTATACGTTTAAGTTTTTAATAAAGATAATTTACGGTTTTATATGTTTTTATCTTGTCGCAAAGTAAGAACTGAATTAATAGAATGAGAAATCTATCTCTAATTAAAATCGAGGAAATAAGTTTAAATGAAAGGCAGCAAAATTGCGCATATTTTAATATTCCGTACAAGGAAGTCATGTGGTGTACACATCAAATGTTTTTTATAAGTTATTCTATTTTTAAGTAAATATTGTCGGTACTGATTCAAAGAACATTAAAAAGAAAGATTTAAATGGTA
>KK120397.1:5097-77686 GCA_000611955.2 Stegodyphus mimosarum | reverse complement strand
TAAATGGTAGTATACGCTACAGAGTAAACTGAATGGACTGAATACTGTAAAGTTTCAGTGCAAACTATTTACACCTGTTCAGCTACTTGAGTAAAATAAAGCTGTGCTTTCTAAGCGGCTTTGCAAAAAAACAAAAGTTTTAACATCGTCTCTTTGTGTGGCAAGTTTCTGTTGAAGAGTCGCGACGAGCTTTCTTTGCGAAGATTCTAAGATTTAGACCGGGTACCATTATACCAGCATAGAAGTATAGCTTTAGGCGATGGAGTAGTTTTTTTTCCGTCGTAAGACCTTGTCACCTTCCCGTGAGAAAACCCCGCCAAAGTTTCTCCCATATCCGAATTTATGTGGGTGTGATGTCAGCTTGCGCAGAATTTTAAGCGGGAAGGAAACGGGTAACTTTCCTTCTATAAAAAAGATGCCGGCTCTGAAAATAATCAGTGACATTGAAAGATTTTTACATAACTTTCCTCTAATTCGGCGTTATTAAATTTAGAAAAAACGACAGTATTGTTTCATTCAAATTTTGTGCTTACGAATTGGAAGGAAATTTGAAAAGAATTCATCAAGTTCAAAATAAACTGGCAGGAATAAAGAAATAAAATAGACTCGCATTTTATTACTTTGATTTAAGCAATTCGAGATGTACACTTCCGGGGAAAAAAAGGGGAGGACATTTCTATATCTCCCGTTCTACTGGGCCGATTGACGAAATTAACTGGCGTTTTTCATGTCTCGAATGCGCGACTTAAGATATGAATTAGATTTACATATAGCATTGTCCTAACATGGGTAGTTTGACTCAAAATCGGACTTTTTCTGAAATAATATACCCATTTTTTTTCCATATTTAGATTCTACAACTCAAATTATGCCAAACTGCCAAGCTTTGTAAAAATCGCGCGAGTAGTTTTTAAAACATTATCTCTGAAAATTTTATCTCCTTAATGCTAATTGAACTTGGTATATATTGTTACGGATTTCACATTTATTTGGCTATTTATTTAGAATTGTAATTAAAATTGCTTTATATTTCCGGTGCAACGCAGACGATTTTTCAAGAGAAAGCTACGTCAAAAAAAATTTTTTTAAAAAAAAAAAAAAAAAAAAAAAAGGGGGGGGGGAGTGCGTGCATTTAATATTTTACTGTTGACATCCAGAAAAGTCTAGAAAGATCAAGATTGTTCTAGTGATAATTAAAAAGCTTATAAAAGCCGAATTTAAACACCTCATCTTAGTTGTTGCTGTAGTTGTAGCTGTAAAAAGCGAACTGCTGTTTGTTTACTTAATGCTGTTATTGATTGTAGCGATTTCGCTGTGAGATAGAATTATTTTATCTGTTTTGAACTGAGTTTTTGCTAAACGTTTGGGATATTGGGATATTCTGCGAATATCTGTGAAGAAATATTTTAGGATTTTGATTTATTTCTTGTGGAAAGAATAGATTTTTGTTAACTTTTTACGACTTGTGCATTTAATCCATAACGAACCCGTACGCATGTAACAGTATTTATTAATATCTGTTTTTTTATTAAAATTATTTGATTCTTCCTTTCATATTTGTTAATTTAAGTTCATTCCAAATAAAATTCGCCAATTTTTTATGATTTATTTTTAAAATTTGTACTTTTAAGTATTTTTTATAAATTTTTCAAAGTAATTTTTAATTATAACCTATAAAATTTTTATCGTCGTCTTAAAGTAGATGTATTTATAAAATTTGTACCATCATCTTAAAGTAGATGTATACCTTCCAAAAAAAAGGATTTTTTATTCAAAATTTCCTAACATATACGTGAATTGACATAAGGACAGTTCTGAAATTTGGCATCTTGTTTTTGAGCGATAATAATGCGAAATGTGATTTACGAACTTTGTCAAAATTATTTGAAAGTACGAACGATGACTATTTTCCTCTGGTGCACAAAGAAAAAAAAAAGAAAAATAGGTTGCTATAAATTAAGAAGTTCGTTAGGTAAATTATTCTTGGCGCAAACTGCAAAAAATGCGCCAAGATAAATTTTTAAATTTCTCCATAAATTTTTCACCAAAAATTACAAAATTTAGTTATCTAGGCATAATCTGAGTCGTAGAATCGAAACATGGGGAAAAAATTGGCATGTCGTTTTAGAACATCTCCGATTTTGTGTCAGTAATACCTATGTTAGATTAATGCTATATGTAAATCTAATATATATCCTAAGTCGGGCTTTCGAGACATGAAAAACGCAATCTGAACTTCGTTAATGGGCCCAGTAAAAAGGGAGATATAGAGTTGTCCCTTTTTTGCATCCGTGGCTTGTAGTCATACTAGCATTCATCCGTCCTCATTCACACCACATAAAGTAGTGAATAGCTTACCCACATAGCATGAGGAGGTCACACCCACAGTGTGCCTGACGCTTACCGCCATCCTGGATCTTCGAGTTCACGCCAGGCGATGGGTCCTCATCCGCTAGGCGTTCATCAGGGATGAGCCATCAAATGGCAGATAAGGCACCTGTCGTACCGCCACTAAGCCAGATTTCTGGCACGACAGTCATCTTCTAGTTGCGTTGCTCCTGGGAGCCCGTCTAGCCCCTAGAAGGAGAAATCCATCCATAAATTTTTTTTCTGCGCTGCACAATGGAAGGGATAGGAAAATAGGTTGCCACGTATTAAGACGTTCGCCGAGTGAATTATTCTTCGCGCAAACTGAAAAGAAATTCGCCAAAGTAAATTTTTGAATTTCTCTGTAAATAAATTTCGCAGCAAATTTTACAAAACTTAATATTTAGGCATAATTTGAGTCATAAAATCGAACTATGAAAAAAAAAAATTGGTATATTATTTCAGAAAAAGTCCGATTTTGTGTCAAAATGCCGATCTTAGAACAATGCTATGTTTAAATACGCAATCTGAATTTCGTCAATCGGCCCAGTAGAACGAGAGATATAGAACTGCCTCTTTTTTTTTTCCCGTAGTGTACTAATTTGAAAATATTACATTCACCGACAAATGTTCAACTTGTTTTATTAAAATGTATTTAAAATGAATATATATCCTTTGTAAAATATTGAACTCATCAAATATACACATCCATAATGTGATTGGTTTTCGATTTATAAAGCCTGTAGAAACTGTAATTACAGGAGCCAGATGGCGCTGTGCGTCTGACTTCTTTTTGAGTTAAATGAATTGCGATTGTGACTGCGAAGAATGGTGAACCATGAAATGTTAAGTGCGAACTCTAGATATAACTGTAATTATAAGTGTTTTCTTGTCGTCGTGTATTGTCTGTGTCGTCAATAAAATTGGATAAAATATTGGATTGAATTGATCTCGTCTGACAGGTAACAAACTTTGATTATTTTATTTCCTGAATGTTGAAATAAAATTCTAAAGCGAAAGCGATTTTAGATGTAAGTTACATCAAAGCCAGGAGTCTGTAAAAAACTTATTCCTCCGCAAAAGTTTCGCTGGTATAATTCGCTGGTATAATTCTTCGTGCATGGAATATATAATGGCCAGCCACCACCGACTATATAGAAATTTTTGGAATTTTTAATGCAGTGCCCCAGTTTAGAATAAGTCTTGCGGGCGGTAAAGTCGCTGAAGTTCAGTCTTAGGTTCAAATTCCAGTAACCGGGCTGGCTGCATGGGCGGTTTCGTCTTTTTCCTGTATGTAACGTGTTTACGAGTCAGTTTCTCTTAAAAAATCCTCCACGAGGGTATCCTTCTCCTTAGGTAAATAACCTTCGTGCGCATTGCCATAAGTAAACCAAACCGAACCAGAATACGCCTTGGCAAATGATCTAGTCTGCTGTAATCTCTGAGTTTATAAATAATGGATTTTGCCATGCTTCTCAGTGCCCATTCGCCTGCCACCGGCTGAGCGGTAAAATCGCTAAACACTGATAGTTCGGTCCAAGTTTCAAATCCCGCGAACGGGCTGGCTGCAGGAAAATTTTCGTGGATTACCCCACATGTAAGTATACACGAGTCACTTTCTCTTAGAAAATCTTCCACAAAGGTGTCCCTGCCGTTAGGCATACAGCCCTCCAGTGCTTGGCCGTAATCAAATAAATCAAACCGTATATAATCATAGCAATATTTTTGTAAGATCAGAAACACATTCACGAATGAAATAATTGGCGTGCGTTCCATAACTATATTTCGTATTTAAAACATTAAAAGAAATGATTTCTGAAAGGATCGTTCACATGAACAACTGGTTGGCAGAGAGTTTGTGTCTTTCTCCCTCAAATGCGTTTTGTAGTTAGGTTTGCACTGTTTTATTATGATGTAGCTCCCTACGGTTACCTGTCTAAGAGGAAGTACGTCTTCACGGAGAACTTTAAGAGAAACACACTAGTATCCATGTTACACACGAGGAAAACCACTAAAATGTCCATGCAGCCAGCTTCTTGGTCAGGATTTAAGCTAGGGTCAAACTACCAGTTTTCAGCTTTTTCATTTGCTCTGCTGGGTTGGGTCGATTTGCATCAGATCTTCGCACAAGTAATTCCATTTCTGAAATGGAATGTATTAAAATGTGTTCTAACACAGAAGTTCTCAACCATAGGGGGGGGGGATTTCTCAGTTTTAAAGAAGGGAACGTGATAAGTCTTTTATTAAGTATTCAGTTTTCGTTTATGAATGAAAAAAACTACTTTTATTCAATTTTTTGTTTTGTTTTGTTGTTGTTACGTGCTCCACCATTTTGTTTGGTAGGAAAGGGATACCCTGTGGAGGACGTTTTTAACGGAAGCTGGCTCTCACCTATATTACACATGGGGGAGGGGGGAAGAACACGAAAATGCCCATGCAGCCAGCCCATTGATCTGAGCTGGAACCCCGGACTGAACTACCAGTTTTCAGCGGCTTTTACCTCTCAGCCGCTGGTGGGCCAAAATTTGATATTCATTAAAATTTTGCATGTTTTTTATTGTTTAATTTAAAAAATAAGTTAAACGATTTAACTCTAACTAAATGCATATGTATGTCATAATTTAATGCGTAGGAGGAACCGGATACTTCAGCAGTTTGCAGTCTTAGATGGCTGAGTGGACAGACGAAAAGATGACGCCGACAAAAATGAATTTTGAATCCCAATCTTTATTTTCCCTCATATAAAACCATCCACTCTTTATTTTCACGCATATAAAACCATCTTAGTAGACATTTATCCAATCATAATGAAATACGATAATTTTTATAAATACTTGTTTTAAAAGTAAGACGTAAGCATTTAAGCAGTGCGGTGTTGGCAGAGCAGAAGTTAGGGAAAGTAATAACTGACGTAACTACTTGAGAAGAGTATTTATTCTTAGTATGATGCAGAACTACAGCTAAGCAATGATTGGTTAATTTCAAGCTGTTATATAACAGGGGAAGCTCTCGAATTTGGAAGAACAGATGAATTTAGGGAGAGAACATAAAATCTAGAATAGTTAATTTTGAAGTCTCCAATTATTCTTAAAGCAGCCATCGTATTTTGTTATATCTTACATGTATATTCCGAATTTTGGAAAAGAGGAAGGGAGGATGATCTAGCAATTGTGAAAGGGGTGCGTGAGGCAAAAGAATCTGCGAATCACTGTTCTAACGCGTTTAAATAAGTGATTTTATGTGTAAATGTATAGATACCGCTGAGTCAGAAGGTATTTGCGTTCAGATAGATATTTTCTGGCTTAATTCGTTGTTCTAACATCTCTTCATGCAAATGGAGGTCACAAAAGAGAACATCAGAGACATTGCGCTTTATGGGTATAAAACACGCAAATTGGTGCCACCATATATTATCGCCGTGTATTATATTTAACGGAATCAAATAATGAAAAATCTGCATAAATTTATGAATGTTTCTCGCATAGTGTAGTGAAAAAAAAAAAAAAAACGGTATCGAGAGCCATCGAATTTTGAGTAACTCTGTCCGCTAATGGCATATAAGCACCTGGAAGCCCGAACTTGGAATATGGAATTGGTTTTATTGTCTTTTTCGTATTTTGTAAAGCATTTGTGAGTTTTTGATTAACAAACTAAACGATTTCAAAGCGAGAAATGGCAACACTGTACAGGGAAAAAAATATCTCCAGCGCGCGAGTCCTTCTTTCTGTCGATCGGAAATTCTAAAGATATTTTGTTTTTAAATAATTTTAGCCCAAAGGGACATCAGCCAGAATGCTCTCGGAACGTTTATGCGTGCGTAAATAAATAAAAAAAACCCGCCTCTTTGAGCGTAATGTTATAAGTATTTCTCTCGCCTTTTCTGAATGCCTACGTGATGTAGTGTTCAGCACGCTCGACGTGTATTCGAGAGGTCCGTTGTTCAAGTCCCGGCGAAGGTGTTGCTCATTTATCTCGTTTCCAACTTCAAAATGTCTAATGTCTCTGCAAGTGGCGCCCGAACAAAAAAAAAAGATGATGGATGATGTTTCTCCACCACCTTGATTTGGCCACTGGATTCCCTAATCCTCAGTCGCTCTTTACACGGGAGAGCATATAAGGTGTTTCTCCCGCCTTCTTCGCATGTCTTCGTGGTGTAGTGGTCAGCACGCTCGACGCGTATTCCAGAGGTCCGTGGTTCGAGTGCCGGCGAAGGCTTTGCTCATTTTTCATGTCTCCTGCTTCGAAATTACCTAATGTCTCTAAAATGAAAAATCTGGAAGCTTTCAGGTTTTATATTATTTTATAAATAATTTCATGATTTTTTTTGGCATTGCTGTACGCACATTGTAGAGGAAAATATAAAGGGAGTCGACGAAGAAAACCATCCTTTTAAAAGGCGTCGATGCAAGAAAAAAGGGTTGGAAATCCATGAAATATCATAAATTACGTTCGTTTTCTGTCTTTTCCATTTGAACAGCGCATTCCAACAGCTATTGTACGTACAAATGTGAGCAAAATTTCCGTTGCATTCGAAAGGTTGAAGAAATGCTGTAATTTTGAAACGGTTTAAAACCTATAACAGGAGAAAAATAGGTTACATAAGCAGAATCTGTTAAATCAATTCGTGTAAAAATCATTGAACATAAGAAGCAGGTTTTGAACAATTTTTAAAAAACATGAGGAATTGCGAAATAATTCACTATGTAAGATTAGGACTAATAAGACCCGGTCAGTTGTAGTTTCACTTTATTTGTGTATGAAAATTAGTAATAGGTTTATTTAAAGTTAGCTTAAAGGGAAGATTAAAAATATCGCCAAATGGGCGATTTCTCGCCAAATATGGCAACCATGCCTTCCCTTGCCATTTTCTGGTAACCCTAAACCATTACGACAAACACTCTGAAGCAATCAACAACACAGCCTTCAGGCTATACCATTTAAGACAGCTTCACGGCAAAACACTAAATTACAGCTCCCGACTAGGTCGATCGCTCTCAAGTTAATCTCTAAACTCGAGACACTATTACTGAATCCAAGATTCTCTCAAGATAGACTCAAGACGCACTCCAGATACCAAGCGTACAGGTATACCTTCACGGCAAGTACCATTAGAGTACAGCGCTCGATTCGGATCGGTCGTTCTCGGAACTCAAAATACTTTGGAGTCTCCCCACGCTACATCTCGCGATGCACTTGACGATACACTCGATAGCCTCATCGGGATGCACTAACTCGCGATACACTCGACGACCAACTCAACACTAGATTGCTACTCCGCGTACAGGCAGAGTTTATATAGCTTCTGACCTGCCTTCGAGAGCATTGTTGGGAAAACTGATAAGAATTCGTTCTAGAATGTTCTCGCTCCGTTTATGTCATACTTCTTATTTTCTCGCCAAATCGGGTAATTTCGCGCCAAATTTGGCAACCCAGCATTTTTTTGCTATTTTCTGGCAACCCTAACCTCGCTTTGCGGGGAAACTATCTTACTGCAGCTAAACATTTAGCAGCAATATAAGCATGATACCCGGGTCAACTAATGTATAAAGGCATAGTACTACGAATTAAAAAAATGGAATTTACAGCAAAACGCATGTTTACGGAAACAAAGGTATGGTTACAACACAACATAAGCAGTAACACAAAACTGAAATCAGAAGTAGATGAAAAACTATGCGCTTCAAAACCATTTCATTATAAAATTTTATATATGTCGTGCACGATTTAAAATAAACATTTTGTACAATACTATGGATGTCACAATAAAAAGACTTGCTTGGCTACTTTAAATTTGTCAATATTTCGTTGAACAAAGCGATGAATTTGTAGCAGATAATAAATATATAGCAATAGTAGCTAAAGCCTTTAAGCTTTGCAAGAATAGTGGCATGGAGCTTTAAATAGCATACATGCACCCGTATATTGCAATTTGTATGTTTACTAAGCACCGTTGCATATTTTTATCTGCAGGTGATGGAAATATTTTCTATCGACTAACCTAGAAAATGTGTTGTCGAAATAGCTCTTGCACTTTCTCAGTTCAAATAAATAGAAATTTAACTATATATGAGATATTTATGGGAAGATATAAGAAAATCTAAATTCACCTAGCTATTTGGATTTCTGAAATTTAAAGCAACGGAACTTTCTTTATTTTCACTCAATCGAATATTAATTAGAATTAAGAGAAAATTTCGTTTTTGCACTAAAATACTAAACTTGAAGGCACATGTTTTAAAATGTTTTCACTAATTTTAAGTAAACAAATTTCATGTAAACAAGAACAACTTACTGCAATTCTATGTATAAAGAAGAAAGTCTGTATGTTTGGTTGTTCTCTAATAACTCAGTCATTACTATAGCTATCGTCGCCAAACTTTCTGCAATTCTTTTTTGGGTGCTGGAAAAGGTAACCAAAACGAAAGTAGCTGAAATCAGAGATATTAATTAAAAACTCGGAAAAACGATAATTTCCTCCCTCGTTTTTCCGAATGGCAACACTCTCTCAAGCTGGATATGAAACTTTGCTTCATTTCGAAAATTGTTGCCACTGCTCGCTTTCAAATCCTAGAGTTTGTTAATTAAAAATTTCTAAGTTTAACGAAGAAGTAAAAATAGCATCGCCAAAGATTAAATACATTATTCCCGATTCCAAAAAATTCGTGGGAAGCCATTCGCTATTCGCATTTTTGTATGGGTTTAATCAGCCGAAATATTAATTAAAAACTCTGAAAGCGCTTTTTTTCGCAATCATTTTTCCGAGTGGCAATCGTGTCGCGCGTTGAAGATAAAAATGCTTTATTTCGAAAAGTGTTTCTACTGCTTGCTTTCAAATCGTAGAGTTTGTTAACCAAAAATTTGTAAATTTTACAAAATTTGTATATATAAAGAAGAATGTTTGTTTGCGTGTTTTGCCACATTTAATCGACTAAAATTGAATATAGTTGAAATATTGGACGGAGTTTGAGTTTTTACGGCCATTTGATTAGAAAAACGAAAATCATTAAAAACTGCGAGCCATTGTTGCTGATATCATAAGCTTATTTTTCTATCAAAATTTTTTATGTGGTTTCCATATCGCATCAGACTGAAAAATGTATGACTATGAATCGTAATTTTTGCATCGTTATTAGAGAAGTATTATAGCGGTATCGTTCTCTCTGTTGTTAATTGCATTCCTCTCAATTCAACTTAACTGGCATCGGGTACTTCCGCTAGTATATATATATATATAGATAGATAGATATATAGATAGATAGATATATATAGATAGATATATATAGATAAATTTATAATGACTACGAATGTTTCATTAACAGGGTTATTGTTTTACATTAATTAAAAAGAGGCTATTAGCCTCGAAATGAGATTTTGCATAGAATTACTATAAATGCGTCGTTTCACTTTTCGTTCGAACCTGTTGTCATTTGATAAAATGTAAGATAATTATTTATCTTTCAAAGTGAATCTGTCTATCGTGGATTAACAAACTGGGCTATTTGAAAACAACAGATGCGGTTCTAAAGAATATTCGTTACTTACTTTTGATTCGCATTGATTTAAATAATAAAAATTCATTTAATTCATGATCTAGCTAATTAAAAATATTCAGTATTTTTCACAGAATGAAGTATATACTTTGTTATTATTTATTTCATGATTTGTGAAACTTTAATGAATTTTTGATTAACAAAATCGACGATTTGAAAGCTAGCAGTGGCAAAATATTTTTATCTCCCGCGCACGAGACTGTCTATCTGAAATTCTAAAGATTTTTTAAATACTTTGTAATTTTACTGTTGAATCGAATTTTTATGTGGCGTAAATACAAACAATGTGATATTGAATAAATAAAGTTTACACACAAAATGTTAATAATAAAAAGACAAAAATTTTTTTTTTTAAATCTGAAAGCTTTCAGATTTTGTCTAACGTCCAAAGAGGCGTTTTTTTAACGTTTTGTTTGTTACCTTTATTTATTAAATAACATGCTTTTCGCACTTAAACCACACAAAATTCGATTCAACAGGAATACCACAAAATTTTTAAAACAGCATATCCTTAGAACTTCCGATACACAGTCTCGCGCGCTGGAGATAAAAATGTTTTTTTTTTCGTGCAGTGTTGCCTGCTCGCTTTGAAATCGTTGAGTTTGTTAATCAGAAATTCTTTAAAATTTCACAAAATATGAAACAGATTATAAAACAAATTTGAAATACCAAATTCGGGCTTCCAGCTGCCCGTGTTCGTGTGGAGGATTACGTTATTCACAATTTGATGGCTGAAGGTACCATCGTTTTTTCACAATGCGAGAAACACACATAGATTCATGCACATTCTACGTTATTTAATTTCTTTAAATATAATACAGGGCGATAATATTTGGTGGCAATAATTTAAAACGTGATTCGCTGTTTATAGTGAAACGCTACAAAACGCAGTTTTGAGACTAATAGCCCATCTGTGCTAACGCTCCTTTGAGCTAAAAAACTTTTGTAAGGTATCTCACTAAAAAAACTGAACATTGATATGGAAAGTCTGAAAAATATGGAAAAATGTATTTCAACACTTAATATGACATCGGGAATTCTAAATGTATGTCGCTATTCTGCTGTTAAGAATTTTGTGATTTTACTGTGGAATTGTATGTGGCACAAGTGCAGTAAAAACGATGCTTAATAATAAAGCTAAAAAAGAAAAAGGTTTGGAAGGACTGAGTGCAACAGCAGGAAGACTGCAGGTTCAGCGAGAGCGCAGAAAACTTAAATCAGCCTTTAGGTGACCGCTTCTGAAACCATTCAGATTAAAGAAAAAAAAATATAAATATATTTAAATACACTCTTTTGCAAAAAAAAAATGGAAGCACCACGAAGGAAGTTGTTGTTTTTGATGAAATTGAATGTGTGTATAGCTCATATACAGGTAATAAAATTATTACAAAGTCAAGGTCATACTACCTGCTCGAGGCTCACGATCACCCATTGAGTGTTGAAATTAGCAGTTGTCAAACCGCCCCTGGCGGCAATGCGTGCTTGAATTCGTGGAGGTAAGGAGTGGGAGAGCTTCTTAATGTCATCCTGCGACACATTCTGCCAGGCATTCATAAGTTGTCGCTCCAGATCTGCGATATTTTGTGGTGCCCGAATCTGGCGTCCTAACATGCTCCCAGACATGCTCGATTGGTGAAAGGTCTGGTGGCCTTGCTGGCCAAGGAAGATTATCAACCGCACGGAGATAGTCCAAAGATATGCGAGCGGTATGTGACCTGGTATTATCTTGTTGGAAAATGGCCCCAGGATGACGTGCCATGAAGGGTAATGCAACTGCCCGCAGGATGGTATGAACATATCGTTGAATTGTTAAATATGTACGGAGGATGACTAAAGATGACCTGCTGTCATAAAAATTAGCGCCCCACATCATCAACACCAGGGGTTATGGCTGTATGCCTTTGTAAAACAAAGGGTGATTGAGACCACTGGCCCCGTCCTCTCCAGACACGAACACGGTGGTCATCTGCTTCAAGAGTGAATCGGGATTCATCGTTGAACTAGGATGCACTATAGGATATACAGTCTGATGGCAGCCATGATGATCGGCTGCGACGTCACTCCAGACGACGCTTCCGATGTTGTGGGATCAAAGGCAAACGTCTTAAAGGCCTCTGTGAGCGTAACCCCGCTTCAGACAAGCGCCGTGAGATGATGGACGATACTGCGGGAGGTATAGACGTAGCTGTAATGCGTTGAATAGTCGACAATGATACCGTTGGGGCGGTTCGGGCCTGGCGAACAATCATCCTATCTTGCCTCGCATTTGTGCTCCTTGGCCTTCCAGAGCCTTCATTTCGTCGGCAGTTTCCTTGTAGCAACCGTTGCTGCCAACATCTTTGCACAGCAGTGTCTGTACGCTGCAGGTGGCGGCCTATTGCTCGATATGACAACCCAGCTTCACGCAACCCTACAATGCGACCACGTTCGAAGTCGTTTAGGTGTCTGTGAGGTCTTCGATATCGTCGTAATGGCATCTTTAGTTGCTTCTTTGCGAAATTACAATGGCAGCAACAACAACAACAACAACAAAAAAAAGATAAATTTTCCACCTCTGTTACTGGTTTTATACTTTTCGAATTTCGCACTAGAAATGCGCGCTATGATCGCAATTCCTGTTCATTTGCCTTGAAACTTCGATCATTTGCATGCTCGATCAAGATAGTTTTGCATACTATATTTCGCCACGATCGCTGAAGTCCTTCTTGGCTTCGACTTTTTTGCAAAAGAGTGCAGTTCTTGAAATTGTCCCTTTTTATTCAAGAACTTGTAGTAATATTTGGGTCCGCTTATTACTTACAGCTATGTTCTGTACACGCTTGATTTACATATTAGTACCTCGCTTTGAAAAAAAAATGCAGCTCGTTAATTGATTCTAAAAGGGAGAAAGACACAAATGTAATATTCAATTGGTAAATAATAGCTACAGAACTGTTGCTGTATTACTCTTTTTCTATACAGTCAGCGAAAGTACGTATTAACCAGGGAAAGTAGGGATTACCCCTTTTTATATAGGCACCGAAATTTAAATGCTAAAGAGTTACACTCTGCTTACAGATAATTCGACCTTGTTTGGACTTTACTAACTGCTTAAACCATTCGTTTAAACTCAGCAACTTTAAACTGACACAGATTTACGCTTCAAACTTCAGCTACACTTCCAACTACCAAGAGCGTTAAACACAGCGGTGTGCAAAGCGCATTTAAACACCGAAGCTCGCACGAAGATTTCAGTTCTGTGAAGTCTACTCTTGAAGATAACTGATGCTCTCTCCGGTCTTATATAGCTCTCCCCCGGCCGCCCAGAAATCTCTAGTACTTCTGGAAATTACTGGAAGGCATATAAGTGCCGGGTACGGTTACAGTTGCATATATAGATTAAATACAGTTATTCAGTTATAATATCTATTACAGTTATACAGTCGTCGGACCAGAATGTTGGCAAATGTTTGCCAAGTTTGGCGACTTTTGGAGATTTCTCGGCAAATTTGGTGACAAAAATTAGTCGCCAAAACCATCGCAACTTGGCCGATATCTCGCCAATATAGCGAGACAGTCATTTACTCAATGTTAAATAGACTTGCTTCTGTATTCTTACGTTTTCGACAAAGCATCGCATCGACAAAGCATTTCTCTAAAGCTATTTACATATTATGTACGAAATTCGTAACATCGGTATTTAAATGTCTAAAATAATTCATTAAATGATACTTTTTGTTCATCTTTCACATTCCCTTAACTTAAGTGATATAAAGTAGATATCATTTTATTCCTCTCATTAGATGTAACTTAATATATACTCTTAGACAAAATAAACGACGCACCAAGAAAGAATTACCCGAATGGGATGAAAATCGGTAGAAGTGATGTATATGTACAGAAAAACAAACGATTACAGTTTGAGAAAAATTGGGTGATTTATTGAAGTGATAGAGCTTCACAAAATGAAAAAGTCGGTAATTCGTTTGTTCACCTCTAGCACTTATGCAAGCAGTTATTCGGCTTGGCGTCGATGTATAGAGGTTGCGGATGTCCTTCTGAGGGATATCGTGCCGAATTCTGTCCAACTGGCGCGTTAAATCGTTAACATTCCGAGCTGGTTGGAGGGTCCTGCCCATAATGCTCCAAACGTGCTCAATAGGAGAGAGATCCGGCGACCTTGCTGGCTAAGGTAATGTTCTGCAAGCACTAAGGCAAGCAGTAAAAATATGTGCAGTGTCGAGGTGGACATTATCTTGCTGAAATGTAAGCCCACGGTGGCGTGACATGAAGGGCAACACAACGGGCCTTAGAACTTCTTCGACGTACCGCTGTGCTGTAAGGTTGCGACGGATGACAACCAAAGGGGTCCTACTATGAAATGAAATGGCACCCCAGACCATCACTCCTGCTTGTCGGCCTGTCTGTCGGAAGACAGTCCGGTTGGTATCTCACAGCTGTCCGGCGCGTCTCCAGCCTCGCCTTCGCTGGTCATCGGGACTCAATTCAAAGCGGAACTCATCACTGAAGACTATTCTATTCGAGTCAGTGACATTTCAGTACAAATGAGTCCGATACCACTGCAAACGGGCTTGACGTTGTACAGAGGTCAATGGGAGTCGGCGCAAGGGGCGCCGTGACCTCAGCCCCCTTTCTGTGAGCCGTCTACGAATGGTCCTTGCGGTCACTGAAGCACTAGTTGCACGTACAATCGATGATAATGATGCATCTGGGGCTGTGAGTGCCGCTCTGACAATAGCTCGGTCTTCACGTTCTGTCGTTTCTCTAGGCCTACCGCTTCCTTCTTGACCCTGTGTGCGGCCATGGTTCACCCATTCCTGCCAACATCGTCTAATAGTGGCATCGCTACTGCTCAAATGTCGAGTTATTCGCCGATTAGGCTAACCGGCTTCTTTGAGCCCAATTACACGACCTTTCTCAAATTCTGACATATGCGCATATCGTTCGCGCACCTGTATGCGAGGCATAGTTACTGTCTACCAGAGTACATGGAATGAAATTTGTGAAGAATTTATGACCTGGAATCGTAATTTCTCCTCTTAAATATCCTGCCAGTTGCGGAGATCAGATGCGCTGTAGCGACAACCGTTCATTGGTTGACAGCCAAAATGTAAAATTTTGTATTTTCGGTCGAAATCTCCATGCATATCAATTTGTGTCGAATTTGCTTTATATCTTCTCGGTGCGTCGTTTTTTTTTTGTCTAAGAGTGTATAACAAAGAAGAATCATTCTTTAGTCTGTTTATATGGAAGTCCGCGCATTTGTAATCATTTCTGGTAGAACTGTGGTTTCCAATCTGTGAAGTAAGAAAAGTAATGGCATCTATGGTCCGAGGTCAAATGGCCCCAAGGCATTTGGCCGCCCGGTACAGCCTCTGTGGGTCTTAAATTCTGTTGCCCGATGGTACCCTAAATTCTAAAACTCTTTTGCCGCTCAATTCCGCTACCTTTCTTGAATTCTAAACAAAAAATTCAACCTAATTCTAAAAGTTTGGTTCTTTCGTAAATTCCAAAAATTTTACCGCCTGTAAATTCTGCCGCCCAGAGCAACCGTGTTGGCCCTGGCACTAGCTCTAGCACTGCCACTTTCATTCAGTATTTTTACTTACTTTGGATACATTTCGTGAATTGTTTGAAAACGGTCTAAACAGAGATCCTGGTAAATTTTTCAAACAAAATGTTTTCTAAACATTAGAGCGTTTTCATCAGCGGCGATTTAGCGCATCCTGCTTACGTCGTAGCACATAATTTAAGTCCGGAAGGAAATATTTTAATGACTTCATATTTAGTGTATTTTAATAATAGTTTGATCAAATGTATTTTATATAGCCAAGTTAGAAACAACATTTTTTAGGAAACCCTTAGTAATGAAAATGAAATGACCGAAACACTGAAACAGAACATTACCGAAGAATTCAAAAGCGAAACGTTATAAGGTATTTCTCTCGCCTATTTAGCACGCATTTGTGGTGTAGTGGTCAGCACGCTCGGCGGGTACTGGATAGGTCCCTGGTTCGAGTCCCGGCGAGATCATTGCTCCTTTCTCACTTCTCCAGCATCGAAATAACTTTATCTCTACAGTGGCGCCCGAACTAAAAAAGGTGGTGGGTGGATGATGATTTTCCACCACCAGGATCTGACGATTGGATCCTCTTATCTCTAGTCGCCCTTTAAAAGGGGGAATATATAAGCTATTTCTCCCGTCTTCTTAGCATGCCTTCGCGAGGTAGTGGCCAGCACCCTCGGCGCGTATTCGAGAGGTCTGTGGTTCGTGTCCCAGCGAGGGCACTGTTCATTTTTCATCTCTCCTGCTTCGAAAAATCCTAATGTTTCTACATCGTCAATAGAATCTCGGAAGTAACTGCTAGTTATACAGGGTGTCCAAAAAGTCCATTGCCAAAAACATGCTGGTCTGTCATAGCATGACAAATAATATTTGCATAGGAACTTGCGCCCGAAAATGCAGACAGTGACTGTTAGAGGGTAAAGTTCACAGGCGTAGAAAGAAAGTAAGTGAGAAAGAAAGTAAGTCCAAAGAGGTGTTAATGTGATTTTTATTAAGGAGTATACTTAAATCACAGAAGGTGTTCAAAGTTCCTTGCATTCGTTACAATGCATACTTCACAACTTCGACGCACGGATTCACGGACCCGTTCAAAATGGGCAGGTGGGTCATGATCTCGTGCCGCCGCGTCCACGATAGTAGCGACGAGATTCATATCGGATGTTATGGTCGTTCCGTATACCATAGACTTCATGTATTCGCACGGGTAGAAATCGAGGGGAGTCAGGTGGGAGGATTGCGATGGCCTTGCGACTGATCCGCGGCACCAAACAAGAATTGCATATCGACCAGTTCTGAGTTAGTAAACCGATTCATCCATCTCTTGCAACGCCCTCGCCTGAAATGATTCCGCTTCCCATTCTCCCGTAGGCCTGCGAACGTTGACATCCAGCTATCGGCGTTCGCATGTTCTTGTATAAATCTACTTTTTATCATACGACAGACCAGTATGTTAAGTTTGGCAACGAACTTTTGAACCTTGTATATAACATTATTGTAGCACACGTTTGAGAATAATTGTAATGTTTTGCAAAGTTTAGAAAACTGCGTTTATAAAATATTTATTAACTAAAATGGGGCGCAGTTAATATGACTAAGTATTCTGACAATGATTTTTTCCGTCAAACATGTTTCAAGGATTATATTCAAAATAATTTTGATATTCCGTCTAAAATTAAGCCCTATTAAAAGTGTTCCTTCCAGACTTCTAAAATTTCACCTTTGTATCGCAAATCACTTACATAAATTGCTTAAGTTTTATGAATTATAGTTAACGCTTCACCATCCATTTTTCAGCACTACAACGCTCGAGTATATGATTCTTTTTTTTTTCGGTTTGGGTTATTTGAATGCAAAAAAGCACTCGAGGGCTATCTGTCTAAGGGAGAGATGCATCCGTGAAGGGCTGCCTATGGGAAACTGGCTCGTATAGACGTTACACATGAGAGAAACCAAGAAACCGCCCGTGCAGTTAGCCTGTTCGCGGGATTCGAACCTTAGAGCGAACTACCAGTGTTCAGCGGCTTTACCGCTGGGCTGCTGCGGGCGCTTGAGTATATGACAAGGTGGTGCCTACTGATCTCGATTTTTGAAAATAAGCAAATAAAAACTTGCCATTTCAGTGTGAAATAGCGTGCTACATAGCTTAAAAATGTTAACTACTTTCTGACTTTAAAAGTATCACAATAAGTTTAAATTTCATTCTGAAAATATTTTACATTATATATTTATATTAAACGCAGCTTCTACCATTGCATATTTTTCTATTTTAATTATCTTCCAAATATTTTTTGTGGATATATAATTATTAATAAATATTAATGTGGGTGATTGATATCAGAGAAATATCTGTTGGCATCATTTTCTGGACGACCCCTGCCTGCTTTCCCCTCTCTTCCGCAGGCCCTGATACAGATTAACATCAATAGATACAGGGTTCGATATTTTATGTAGAAACTTACAAGCATATCCCAGGCATTAATCTTAAACAACAATATAAAAGAGGTTAATAATGTTTCAATAGAACATTTTAACGAACTTTACACAGAAAATAAATATATTCACTGCATAAAATATCCACTGTATTGGTATATTTTTAATGCTTTTCTAAGAATGATAGGAGTTGAACTAAAAACAATTATGAATATTTTGATTTATAGTTTAAAATTTTGACTTGCAAAACAAAATACCTTCATAATGTGTTGAGACTGCTATCTGATAATATAATCTTGAGTATTCTGTATTTACAGCTATAACTGCATCACGTGATTTCACTGTTTTGTGACTCTTGAACTTTGCAACCATATAAATGCAAAACAAATGCCTAACTGCGAAATACCGTGTTACTTGCTCTCACTTTTTTTTTTCCAATTTTTCATTGTGTAAGTCTAAGCGCTACTATTACACGAGGAAATCCACTACACAATATTGTACACTTTTGACCATTTCTTCTGCTTCAAAACAAGGGATGTGACAATTACACGAGTAAACACGGTATGTACGGTATTTTCGCCTGTCATTAAAATTTCATGGCTGTTTCAAATACTATTAAACACATAGTTTTTTGTCTGTCTCGCAACTGTTAAGAAACTGATTACTTGTATCCTAGTTCACTATTTCCTGCCTATTTGTTTAATTTCAAATTAATAGATTCATTAAGTTTTGCCTTAAATCCGCGTAAATATATATACACTGCGAAAAAAAAAAAGACAGTTCTGCTAAAGCCTATTGACGAAATTCAAATTGCTTTTCCCATGTCTCGAAAGCGAGATTCAGAATAGATTAGCTAGATTAGATTAGATTTTTACGTAGCATTGCTCTAACATAGGCATTTTGACACAAAATCGGACTTTTTCTGAAATAACATACCAATTTTTTCCATATTTCGATTCTACGACTCAAATTATACCTAGACATTAAATTTTGTAATTTTTAGTAAGAAATTCATGGAGAAATTTAAAAGTTTATCTTGGCTCATTTTTCTTCAGTTTGCGCCAAGAATAATTCACTTAACGAGATTCTTAATTCACAACAGCCTATTTTTCTTTCTCTTTTTTCATTGTCCACTAGCACAAAAAAAAAAAGGCGCACCGTTAATATTTTCAAATAATTTTAACGAAGTGCATAAACCACATTTGGCGCTATTATCGCTTATAATAAATGCGCCAAATTTCAAAGCCCGCCAAAGCGTAAACTCGCGTATATTTTAAGAAATTTTGAATAAAAAAATCCGATATTTTGCAGGTGTGCTTAGAAATAAATCTACTTTAAGATGACGGCAAGTATTTTATAGGTTATAATTCCATTCTTTTTCGAAAAATTTATAAAAATTATTTAAATATACAAATTTTAAAAATAAATCATAAAACCTCTGCGAATTTTATTCAGAATGTACCTAAATTTCGAAATATGAAAGGAAGAATCAAATAAGCTGAATAAAAAAAGAGATATTAATAAATATATAACAAATTCAATTAACATTCAGGAGCTAAAATTTTGAGAGCTAATTTTTTAAAAACTACTAGTGCGGCTTTTACAAAAACTTGGCAGATTGACATAATTTCAGTTGTAAAATCAAAACATGAAAAGACATTAGTATGTCCATTTCGGAAAAAGTCCGATTTTGCGTCAAAATAACAATATTAGAACGATGCTATATATAAATGTAATTCATATTCTAAGTCGCATTTTCGAGACACGAGAAACGGAAGTTTCGTCCATCGGTCCAGGAGAACGAGACATATAGAACTATCCCATTTTTTTATTTTATTTTTAATCCAAAGGGGCTTTGTCCCTCGAGGAATATTGTTATCGTTTTGCGATTTTGCATCGGAAACGTTAAATGTCGGTTCACTTTTCAAAGTTATGCTACCAAATATTGCAGCCCTGTATTATATTTAAAGAAATTAAATAATGTAGAATGTGCATAAATGTATGCATGTTTCTAACATTGTGATAAAACGACGGTACCTACGGCCATCGCATTTTGAATGACGTAGTTCTGCTACGAATATGGGCATCTGGAAGTCCGAATTTGGAATTTGTTTTATTACAGATTTCATATTTTGTAAAACTTTAAAGAATTTTTGATTAACAAACTCAAGGATTTCAAAGCGAACAATGGCAACGTTGTACAGAGAAAACAATTTAACTCCAGCGTGCGGGATTGTGTATAAGAAATTATAAAGATATGCTCAGTTTAAAATTATTTTTTGCGATATTGTTCTTGAACTGAATCTTATGTTTTAAGTGCGAAGAACATGATATTTAATAAATAAAGATAACAGGCAAAATGTTAAAAAAAACCCCTTTGGGCGTTTTTTAAAATCTGAAACCTTTTGGATTTTGGTTTTAGTCAGAAGGTGCTTTGTCCCTGAAGGACTATTGTTTTCGTTTTGCGATTTTGCGTCGGAAACATTAAAAGTCTGAATCACTTTTCAAACTGTTGCCACCAAATCTTGTAACCCTGTATTATATTTAAAGAAATTAAATAATGAAGAATATGTCTAAATGTAAATATATTTCTCCGAATGTGATAAAACGACGGTACCTAGAGCCATCCGATTTTTAATAACGTACGTTTCCACCCGAATATGCGCATCTGGAAGCCCGAATTTGGAATTTGTTTTATTAGCTATTTCATATTTTGTGAAACTTTAACGAATTTTTAATGAACAAACTCAAACGATTTAAAAGCGAGCAATGGCAATACTCTCCGGGGGGGAAACATTTTTATCTAAAGCGCGCGGAACTGTGTATTGGAAATTCTAAAGGTAGACTCATTTTAAAATTATTTTGCAATATTGCTGCTGTTGAACTGAATTTTATGGTTTAAGTGCGAAGAACATGATATTTAATAAATAATGGTAACACACAAAACGTTAAACAAACGTCGCTTTGGATGTAACTTAAATCTGAAACCATTCAGATTTTTTTTTCGCGGTGTATATACAATTATGCAGATTCTTCACTATTTCATTTCTTTAAATATAATACAGGCCTGTAATATTTGGTGGCAACAATTTGAAAAGTGAACCGACATTTATAGTGAAACCAACGCAAAATGCCAAAACGAATGAATAGCCCTTCTGAGCTAACGCCCTTGAGGTTAATAATACATTAAATTAGGTAAAAGCATAGTCCCTTCATGACTTACCTACATTGCTCTAAACGACGTGAAAACGACCAGTGCTCATGGGGAATAGCAGGAGATCCGGACCACTATGTGTTCGTTTGCAGATAGACTTCAGAACATCATCTTAGGGGGATAAGCAATAGCGAACCCACAGCCCCCGTATGTTCTGTACTTCTAGTTAATTTATTTTATTTTAAGTTAACTTTTTCTGTTCTTTTCTTGTTATACTTATTTCCTTGAATTGCGTACTACTAGACGACTGTAAAAACTGGTGGACGAAGAGACCTGGTGCTGAATTTTGACACTAGAGGACTTTTATGAGCTTTTAAAGTTACTCCATCTTATTCTATTTTTCATTTAAAACATTATTCTATAAACTCGATCAGTTATTAAACCAATTATTTAGAGCACTTAATATGGAAATGTTTTCCCACCATATTGTACTTAAATTACAATAATAGCTCAGCTCCATGAGAAGAAAAGTGTCCGAAAGAGAAACAGACCATTTTTTATTTTTTTCCATCAATTCCTTTGATTAGAGAAGTTTCAACACCTCATATTTTCCATATGGTAGGAGATAAAAAAACTGCAGGAGGAAAAATATAAAACCAGACGAAAGAGCATAAGCTATATATAAGATTACATTTTCGCCATCCTAAAGCAAAGACAGCTTTCGAAAATATTTTAAATGAACAGTTTTTGCGAAATCTTTGATTTAAGGGAATTTGATAAAATGTATAGTAGTCTTTTTTTTTTTTTGTGAAGAGTGGTTGAATCAACTTTAATTGAAATCTTTCTATTTTAATTCAATGTTGAAATATTTTAATTTAACGTACCAAAGACTTTCGGCGTCTATTTTGATAGCAGTGATTTCTTAATACCCATTACACACATGCACTTAAAATGTAAGCTTGACCGACTTCTTATAATCGCTTTAAATAGTCATGATCATGCCTTTCTACTTCCTCGTACGAAGTAAAGGAAGTATTGTAATTGTGAAAAATTTAGGGTATTTCGAAGAAAATATCGATTTTGACTGTTCTCCAATCTATTTAAACGATTTTTTTTTGCGTGACATCTGTACATACGCAGAGAATAGAGGATAATTTTCCTAAAACGAATTGGAAAATGGATTCAAAAGGGATTGTTTTCTTGATGCCTGTACGTACGTACGTACGTACGTATGTATTTATCTCGCAATTCAAAAACGATTACCCCCAGAACGTTGAAATTTTGTCTACATGGGACTGTAATAAATTTTCAGCTGTGCACCTCAGGTTTTTGTTGTAATCGGCTGCACCAAACTTATATATATATATATATATATATATATGTCTGAGGTAAATAAATACCAATTGTCTTTCCAGCTCGGTAAACTCTGTGTTTTTAGTCTTTAGTAAATTGGGTCTTTTTTGCTTTAAAAACGACTGAATTATATTTTTCTTATGTTCCAGTTAAGGTTTTTATGCCTTTAGTTAATCTGCATGCAATAGTTGTAGAATTATCAACAATTTAAAAGTTTAAGTGACACTAAGCCTAACGAGGCCGCCATTTGTTTGCATTTGAAACTCTTAGTAGAATAGTAGATTGAACCGATTGGTGGAGCAACTTCAATGTTCTTTTGTCCAGGAGGACCAAAAGTTAAGTTTGTGCACCGAAAATTCGATCTTCTTACCCTTTGGTAGAATTGCTTGTTTTGGTCTAGGAAATTTAATTTTAATTGTAAAAATTGTTTTTTAATTGCTTTTAATTGCATTTGTTGTTTTAGGTGTTTCTGTATTTTACAATTTTTAATGAAGGTGTTTTGAGTTTTTATGTATTTTTGCCTTGCCTGGAAGTGAGAAATGAATTGACTGAATGAGAAATATACTTCTAATGAAACTTCAGGAAATAAGTTTAAAGGAAATGCAGAAAAATAATGTATTAAATTTAATAGGCCGTACAAGGAAGTCATATGGTTTTGGAAAAAAAAAACAGAATTTTTGAAAAAGAAAAAGAATTTTTGAAAACTTTTGAAAAAGAATACTTCAGATTTTTGAAAAAGAATATGAGTATTTTACTAAAACTCCTATATTCATGAGAGAGCCTCATACTTTTCAATTAGCTTGAAATTTCACTGACTTTTTCTTCTAATCAGTACATCAAAAATAAAGCCTGAACTCGACTCTGAGCTTTATAACGAGTTAGGACATTCCTGACCTGGCATTTCCTTTACGCCGAGTCTTAGCTGATGTGTAACTCTAATGTGCAGTGAGAAATGAGAGTAGTTTCATGATTATTTTTAACCGTTGCGTTACGTTACGCTAAGCTACTTTTTTTTATTAATCCTTTATGCCATATAACAAGTGCTATCACTGCATGAAAGACTTTTCATTTCTTTTTTATGCGACTTGGCAATTAGTTCCTTTAAAGAATTTGCCAATCGGTGTAACATAGGATCTTTAATTTGTCTTTAAAATTATAAGTGTATTAGTTAACAACTGAGTTTTTTAAAAGCAATTCATGCATTTCTTTTAGCAATACATCTGGTGAAAATAATTTAAAATACATTTAATTTTTAATAATCCAGCCGATAATTAGGAACTTTTGAAATATTAAAACTGAATGAAAAAGCTATAATCCATCTTTCCATTTAATTGTTTGTTCACAAGAACGGGTTAACTAACTATAATAATCATGTCAATCTGATCAACAATGGCCAAGAGCTACAACTACATCTTAAGATGGTCTTCTGTTAGTATCTGCTCGAAGAATCCATAAAGTTACTACAAAAGAGTTGGTTTTAGTCAGTTAAGTGGCACAGGAATTCGAATCAGTCATTCTTATGCTGCATGAGGACTTCACGAGGTTGCAACGTGGAAACCCAATGGTTTGTATCCCACTCATTTCGCCTTCCAAGGTGGTGTTTTTAAGGTACTGTCATCACTATGTTTAATGGAACTAAGAAATGGGACCCTGTACTGCTTACTAATGAGTCGTGATACAGCTTGAACTGTGATTCTAGACGTGGTTTGATCTACAGAGGGAAAGAAATCACAACTTATCTTTCCTTTTTTATGAACGATTCCTTTCCCACAGAAGCGGTTTTATGGTTTTTTAATCTTCACAAATGACCGCGTCGCGTTGCATATCTTTGATGAATGTCCTGAAACCGGTCACAGATATGTATGTGGACGAAGCCTTGGAACTCCATGTATGGCATTTTAGAGGTGCTGTTGACACAGATATTTTATTAATGGATGAAAATGTTCTTACGCATTGAACATCTCGGGTGTCAAAATACTTGAAAATAAAATCAGTTGAAGGATTCGGGCAGCTTATTCACCAGACTTGAACCCAATTACTTCCAATAGCTAGGCAAAAGTTACGAAGAACTAAAATCTTACAAAGGATAACAAACAATATAACAAAGAACAAAAAGACCGAAGTCATTGAAGGAGCGCTTTTGTCTCCTAGTATCTCGACTCTTCTGTATGACCACGAAGAGCCCTACATCGAAGCAGGTGGTCCCTGTCCATTTCTTCTCCAGAATTACAAAGTGGGCAAATAGGATCGTTTGAAATGCCTATGCGGTGCAGGTGGGCGGCAAGGCAATCATGTCCTGTAGACAGACGGAAAGCTGCAACCGCATTGCATCTTGGACTATCGGAAGTAAGAGGAGGACTTCTCTTATTCCCGATAGTCCAAGAATAAGGGAAGGACATAAGAGAAAGACATTCTCCAACTTTTTGACCCTGTATGAGCCTGGAGATTTCGCAAGATGTTAGACGTAAATAAGCCTTTTAGAAACAGTTTAATCCTCCAATAAAAAACGGCTGTATTAGGAAGTTGTAGTAAGCTAGGACCTCGTTTTGCAAGCAAATCCTCTTGTTCATTGCCCCAAAGGCCACGACGGCCAGGCACCTACTGGAGAATGATTTGAACCCAATTAATCGTTCCCAATTAAGCATGTACTGAACCCAATTAAGCATGTGTAAGTTCCTTTAGCCCACAGAGTTGTAGCTCACCAAAACGTTGTAGCCCGCAGTGTTGCAGCTCTTCCGGGAAGCTTCCAGGATCTGAAATTTAGTTTAAGAAGAATGGTTTACAGGTGCAGAAGATTTGATCAACACTTGAAATTATGATGAGGGGGTTTGCATTTCTATTAGAACAAGAGAAACACAGTAAAGAAAAATCTGCTGCAGAACACGAGACATCATTTTCCCATCATATTTCAGTTTCCATAGATTTGGCATGGTTCAATTAATTTAATACATTGAGGACAATCTTCCGGCAGATATATAAATTTATATTAAGTAATATTTTTATACCAATTGTTTTTAATCGTTTTTCGATAAGTAACAGTTCAGTTTTATTTTTGTCAATGTATTTTAATGTTGACTACCAGTGTTTGTTCAAGTATTCTAACGTTTCAAGCGGAAAAGTTCTTAGTCTTTTTCTCTTTTACCAGACAATATTTTAAGTTTACAATCAGTAAAACCGCTGAACACGCTCACTGCGTGAGCATTTTTGTAATTATTTCCAATCAAGTGTGCATATGATATATCTTCCGTAAGGAAGTCCAACTCGAAGGCATTTTCCCCGTTAGACTATTTTGCCATAATCGACCAATCAAGAGAATAAAAGCTCTATTTTCTATGCGTTTGAAAGCAGAGTTAGTTTTCCTAGCGTCTGCTCACGTTTCAATAAGTAAGTATGTTCGAAAAAAATAAAAGAATTTTGTTGAAAATTTCTGATTTTTTTTGTTGTTATGACTTATCTCACTTGTCTGATTGTACCATCAGAACAACTCCACGAAATTCGTCGAGTCAAGAAGTGCAAGACTGCGCCTGTCGTTAGCAAGAACCCCGAGCAACATACAGGTAACAAACAGTAGGACTTCGCTCAATTCCGCCTCCAATTTTGATGGAGAGCACCCCGGAGGGATGTGTCAGAAGGTCTCCTATCACCAACCTCTGGAGAGGACTTTAGGCTTGTCGTATGTTTAGAGTGTCCGCATGCCTCGCAAACACTATACTTTTACAAGCATCCATGCCTTCTCCGGGATTCGAGCCCAGGCCCTTCGGTTCGGCAGTCAGCATCGCTAACCACTATCCCGGTTGGACGGCTGACTTTTTTTAAGGCCAGCAGTTGATAGTAATCCTTGCGTAATTCTACACTAGCATTCTTTCCGTCATTCGTATTAATATCAATTACTTTAATTCGTATTTGTTTAGAAGTTTAAGACTACATAGCAAAGCACACGGCGGCTGTTTTTCTAAGGAGCGATGACTTCATGGAAGACTACGGAAGGGAAACTGATTCGGATTTAATTCTAATTCTTGTCAAGTTTCATTTGCATCTTTTTATCCTAGTCTGAGGAAACGGCTCTGAGCAGTACTCAGAATAGATGTCAGTAATATTTCTTCCAAATTGAAATTTTGATTTCTTAATTTTATATATTTATTTTAATGCTATGTAGCAGAGTAGTAAATCTTCTGTTTTTTAATCCAGAGGGGCAATTTGCCCAGAAGGATTATTAATTTCGTTTTGGCATTTTGCGTCGATTGACTAAAAGCGTTGTTTCACTTTTCAAATTGTTGTCACCAAATATTATAACCCTGTCTTATACTTAAAGAAATTAACTAATGAATAATCTGCACGAATGCATGTACGTTTCTCGCATTGTGATAAAACAACGGTACCTAGAGCCATGCAATTTTGAATATTGAACGTTTCCACCGAATATGGGCATCTGAAAGCCCAAATTTTAAATTTGTTTTATTACCGATTTCATATTTTGTAAAACTTTAGCGAATTTTTAATGAACAAACTCAAGGATTTCAAAGCGAGCGATGGCAACGTTGTACAGAAAAAGTATTTTTATTTCCAGCGCGTGAGACTGTGTATCGAAAATTCTAAAGATATGCTCATTTTAAAATTCTTTTGTGATATTGCTCTTGAACTGAATTTTATGGTTTAAGGAAGAATATGATATTTAATAAATATAGGTAACACATAAAATGTAAAAAGAAAAAAAAAACGCTCCTTTAAAATCTTGCATTTTCTTTCTTTTTCTTTTTTCTTTTTCTTTTTTTTTTTTCAATACTGATATCAATTTATTTTTCCAGAATTTTAGCTAGTCATAAAATGGCTCTGAAAAATGTGAGTTCGTATTTCCTTTGAAACTTCTATTGACATCTTTTCTATAATAGCGAAAGTCCCTTTTAATAACACACCGTATATTTCTGTGTCATTTGAAATCCATTGGTAAAAAGATATGTAAACCCTTTTAGCTTTTAGAATGGTCTACAGTAAAAGAATTAATCGATTATTTCTATTCTATTATGGCAATCGTTGCTTTCGTATTTTAACAAAATGGTGCATTCGTTTTCGGTACAGTAAAGAGTTTTAATAATAAACAAGTTAGCCAGGCCTTAGATACCGAAAATTTTCTTGAATGGTAAAGGTTACAGAGGCTTTTCGCCCCTTTTTAAACGACTTTGCTTTCCTATTAAAAAAATGTCGTCTGCTTGGAAATGTTTTTTAATTGCAGCTATATTTTTGAAAGTGTAAATTATCGTCTGCTACTTGACAATTTTGTTTTCATGGAAAATGGCACTTTTAAAGAAGCAATGACCGGAAGGCTATTTTTGTGCTGTTCTCGAAAAAAATTATTCGTAAGCCGTAATTCTTCGGTATCTAAATCAACAATAGCTAATATTGTCAATAAAAATGAAAGGAAAAAAAAAGAAAGTCAAAGATTGGCTTCAAAAAGAAAAAAAGTTAAAAATACATAACCAAGAAGAAAAGGAATGTTTCGAATGTTGCAAAGGTAAGAACTTTAACGTTAAAAGAAAATCTGAGAAGTCAAACGACAGTTGCAAAATCATTACAGTGTTCAGCGTCAGCTGTAAACAAAGTGATTAATGCGGATTTGAATCTAAAAACGTGAAAAAACGTAATGTGCGTCATTTCGCCGAAAGCAGAACGCGATGCAGGATTCTGTATGAGACAAAATTATTCGGACAAAAATGGAAAAAATGTTGTCACAATAGATGAATATTGGGTATATTGAAATGGCCGCAATAAAAAGAGATTTATTTATTACCTTCAAAGAGAAAAAAATAATCTTAGAACATGGTTGAAAGATTCTAAAGATAATTTTTCAAACAGATTTATTATTGTTGATGGTTTTGATATAAAAGCAAAGAAAAATTAAAGACAGCGCAGGACACTGCTATCAGGAACATGTTTTATATCTAATTTTCAAATATGAAATACCATCTCTTTCACCACAGTGCCATCAATCAACAGACTGCATCAAAACAAAGCAATACATAAAATTCCACTGTTAATTTCTTGGAAAAAATCGAACAAAAAACGGTTATCAAGGTATTCATTCTTAAACCTACTAAATCTCTTGATGTATCTATCACCCACGGATGTTTGCGCTTTTGGAGTTTTAAAAAGCGAATTAATTGTCCAAGCGTCGACCTACAACTCTAGTTGGACTCTTGAAAGCTGTTTAAGAAAATATGATGTGTACACCACATGACTTCCTTGTACGGAATATTAAATTATACGGAATTTTCCTGCGCTTCCTTGAAACGTATTGGATTAAAAGTTAACGAATTTTCAATTAAATCCACTTCGTCGATAGTGCATAAACCACAGTAGAATAAATGCACTCTTTAAAATTCACTATATTTATTTACCCATAGCTGTATTTCGGCGCTAGGTTCACTTAACATCTCATGCATTTTTTGACTCAGAGTGAGCAAAAATTATAGCATCTCAAGAATTACCACAAGTTCTATTCAAATACTATAATAAATCTAAAACAATGTATCAAAGAAACTAAACAAATAAAAAAGAAACAGTTTTTCGCAGACGATTCAGCGCTGCTTACCTAATGCGCATCTGTTACGAATTAATTCAGTTCTCACTTCGCGGAAAGGCAAAAATACATAAAACTTCGAAACATTTTCATTAAAAATTGAAAAATGTAGAAAAACATAAAGCACCAAGAACAGTTAAAACAATTAAAAAAACAATTTTTACAATTAAAATTACAGTATGTGCGCAAAAACCAGCTGATAATTTAAATGATAATTCCAGAATGAATCAAGCGTAATTTAATTCGCAATAATAAAAGAAGACGTTACTTTGTTGTTGCGAAGCTTAGTTTCTCTAGATTGGCAACAAATCCACTATTCTGCTAAGCTTCAAATGTAAACAAATATGGCCGCTCCCATAGCCAAAAATTAGGCTTAGCCGCACTTACTTTTAAATTGTTGATAATTCAACAATTATTGCATGCAGGTTAATTAAGGGCATAAAAATATTCACCGAAAGATAAGAGCAACATAATTCAATCTTTTTTAAAATATATATATGTATATATGCATAGATTTATATAGTTTTGGTGCGGCCGATTGCAACCAAAATGCGAGGTGCCTATCTATATGCTATAACAGCCCTATGTACGAAATATCAACGTTCTGAGGCTACTCGATTTTGAGTTATGCGAGATACATACATACATAAATACGTACGCACACAGCTACGAAAAAATCTCTTCAGAATCCATTTTAAATCAGTTTTATAATTATTTGGAGCGAAAAGGGTTCTTTATTCTGTCCTTACGTACGGATGTCACTCAAACACATCGTTTAACTGCATTCGGTAGCGGTCAAAATAGATATTTTCGTTGAAATATGGTACCCGAAATTTTTCGCGATTACAATATTTACTTTTTACTGCGTTCAAAGAAGTAATAAATGGCATAAAATACATCTTTCGATTCTAAAAGAAGATTTATTGTTTTGGAAATTACGGTATAGAAAGATAGTGGAGATTAAAGGTTACCAAATGGAACAATTAAAACACAAAAAGTTTACCTAAAATATTTTTGTAAATATAATGAAATTCGTCTAAAAAAGTGCGAACAGCCTCAGCAATACTACAATAGAATTAGAAAATTATAATTAATTTTAATAAAAGTTATATGACCATACTGTATATTTGCAAGGTAGATTATAATTTTAAGTTTGCGGATGTCGTTCCGCGGAAAACCATCGGCAGCGAAGGAATCGAAAATCATGACTGGACGTAGTGACCGGCTACTGAACAATTAGAGACTTTTCGAAGAAAACATTTATGAGAACGAAGACCTTACTCTTGCTACTAATTTATTTCGCTTTTTACAAGGCTACTCACGATTTGAAAACCATATTTCACTGCTACTCTAACGTCAGTCTTTTTACTATTCTAATCGTAAAAAATTTCGGGTAAAAGTTGTTTAAGTGCGGCGAAGCCTAACCATTTTTCTTATTTTTCTCATGGCGGACATATTTGTGTACATTTAAAACATAGGAGAACATTTTATTTGTTGCCAATCTAGAGAAACTAAGCTTCGCAACAACGAAGATAACGCCTTACTTCGTAATTTTTAATTTAAATATTTGAGTTTTTATGTATTTTTGCCTTGCCAAGAAGTGAGAACTGAATTAATTGAATGAAAAATACTGTCTTTTTTTTTTCGTTTAATTTCTTTTACACATCGTTTTAGATTTATTATAGTATTTGAATAGAACATGTGACAACAATTCGATAAATCTTCAGATGGTATACATAATTTTTGTGCATTCTGAGTTATAAAATGAAGGAGATGTAACGCTCTTAAGTGAATCTAGCGCCTGAGTGTCGCTATGGTAAACAAATATAGTGAATTTTAAAGAGTGCATTTATTCTATTGTGATTTTATGCTCTATGGATGAAGTAGATTTTTAATTCAATCCAATAAGTTTAAATGAAATGCAAAATGCGTATGATTTATTGTTCCACAGATGCAAGTGTAGAAATTCAATTAATGAGTGTAACCCATATTTTCTCATCGTCCTAGGACAGCACACATGAATGATCTCTGTATAAAATCTTTGAAATAATTTAATTCAAATTAAAGAGGATTTATTATTTAAGACAGTCATTTAATTATATAATTTTCTTTGCCGCAAGTTAGAATTAATTTAGATATTTTTTATTAATTTTTTAAAAAAGGATTTTGTAGATATTTTTGCTTATGTTTTCAACGTACAAGTTTATTAAAATTTTGAGCTCCAAGGAAAACATACATTTAAATTTACTGAGATAATATTACATTCTTTTATACCAGTAAAAAAACATTATAAAAATTTTACTTAGAAGTTAAATTTTCCAAGCATTTTTAACTGTGCTAAAAATAGGACGACTGTAAAATCCACTACTACCAAATCCCCATCAGATTGTAATAAATCTTTCCTTTCTCTGCTGCATACCAAACACTGCTATTGTACAACTAACCAAGACGCTTTAGTCTAGCTGGTAGGTGCACATCACGTGACAGACAAGTGTGTGAAAATGTGGGAGAGGGGGTTGAGTAAATGTGTCAAACATTGGCTCTTAAAATCAGTTTGTATTCTGAAATTCATCGCAGTAGACTACATGTTTCTCATTCTTACATGCTTGAATTTTGAAGAATAATAAAAATCCAAAGACAGAAAAGAAGAAACAACTTAGAAAATCGTAAATGAGCCATTATCTGATACAGTTGTCCAGAATCTGTTGTCAATAATTGCAAACCCTGAGATGCAGGAATTTGATGTTACTGTAATGTTCAATTTCGAAGAAATAAAAAGTGTATCAACTGTAGAAAGAAGAGTAAAAGGTGGCAGAAAACAGGTACAGATACCAATGTGAAGTGCATCCTAAAATAAGTATAAAAACGGTGTTGATCTGTTTAATAATCATGCAGAAGCCTTTGGTACTTCCAATTCAAGGAAAGAAAAGGTACTGGCCTTTATTTGTTAAGGCGTTTGTAACAGCATTTGTTGCTTCATGGAAGCTCAATCAGTTATTTAATGATGATAGTCTGAACCTCGTTGATTTTCGAAGACACGTAACAGGTAGGTGCTTATTTGAGATTTTCTATTCCAAGAAAAACATCTTGCAGAAAACCGGGTGTTCAACAGATTAATGAAGACTTTCTAAAGTTTCAAAAGGAACATGTTATTGTGAAAAACCCATAAAATAGACAAGAAGATGCGAGCTAAAAACTTACAAAACAAACCAATAACTATCTGTAAACAATGCAACGTTGGATGCTTTCTCCCATTCCACCTACTTAAAAATGATTAGCAGTGGATTTTACCATTGTCTTATTTTTAGGACAGGCTGTATTGATCAAAGTAATAAAATTTTGGTAAGTTTTTGATTTGATATGTGTACAAAGAGAAACACATATTTAAGAATTTATAAAAATGTATTAATTTGTAACGTTCTACTCTCCTTCTGTTGTGTAGAATCTTGAGAAATAGCCATTGCACTGACGAAGGGTTAAAACTGCCCTTTATTAAACTCTTTAACTTATTTACAATGCGTCAACTTGACGCTAACATACTACGTATACATTTTTAGATTTCAAGAGGATTAAAACCTCTGTCCTTAAAGGCGGGTAGTAACTGATGTCAAGCTCGCGTGAAGACTTGTGGCAATATGGCCCACTCTCTCTTACTCAGTTACACTGCGTACAGGCACGGTATTTATAGATTTTGACCTGCCTTCCAAAACATTTGCGGGAAAACCAGTAAAAATTAGTTCTGGAATGTTCTCTCTCCGTCTATGGCATATCGCCTATTTTGTCGCCAAATGGGCAATTCCGAGCCAAATCTGGTAACCCTGTTTTTCATTGCCATTTCTGGCAACCCTACGCTGTTGACAAAAAGCCACAACTTAAACACTTAAGCATTACCAAGTACAATTTGCATAAACATATTCACGCGTTAATTCTGGCCGAAAGTGGAAAATAAGAGATGATAGTAAAGTTTTAAAATAAAATAAACGTTAGTTAAACTTAAGATCCTTACAAACAGTCTCATTTGTTTGCACAGTGCACATAACTATGTTTATTATTTCATCGGGCAGCACTTTCGTAACTTTATAGCGAGGATTATAAAAGCTGAAACATATCGTTGCGAAAAGCCCATCTGCGGTAAAATAGCTTCCCCGTTAAGCGGTTTAGGGTTGCCAAAAATGGCAGGGAAAAACAGAGTTACCAGATTTGGCTCGAAATTGCCCATTTGGCGACATTTGGGGACAAAATAGACGATATGCCATAGACGAAGAGAGAACATCCCAGAACGAATTTTTACTGGTTTTCCCGCAAATGTTCTCGAAGGCAGGTCAAAATCTATAAATACCCTGCCTGTACGCAGTGTAGCTGAGTTTCTTGAGAAAGTATCTTGAGTATAGAGAGTACATTGAGTTTAGCAGTAGTGTCTTGAACTCCGAGAACGATCGACCGATTCGGGAACAGTTCTTTAGTGCTTTGCTGTCGTTATAGACTGATATCCCGAAGGCTGTGTTGCTGATTGTTTCAGCGTGTTTATCGTAGTTTTTTTATTGCTGTAAACGTGTCTTTGGAACTCTCCTGTGCAATACTGACGAATAAATTGTGTTTTGAATCCTCGTCAAGTGTTGCCATTAATCACTCGAAATCTGTGAACCCGTAGAACGCAATAGTATTTTTTCCTACAATGGATAAGATAATCTACAAAGCGTGATCAAGCTAAGGTAAGATCAAGGCAGCTCCATTATTTTTGAATAATGCCTGTTGCTTTTGAAGTTTAAATTAAATTAATAGCTGCATTTCAGGTACGTTACGGGCATTCGAATGTATTTAATGAAACAAAAACAGAAAACTGAAAAAACAAGCATTAACGCAGCATATATAAAGTTACCGATTTAAAAGGCCTAAATTTGTTTTCGTCTTTCAAAGAACTAAAAAAAATTTTCTGCATATTCGAGGACCCGAGAAAGTAATTCAGACATATTTAACAAAATATATGAATGGAAAACCTAAGAAGGAAATACTAATATATACAGCCTTTTGATGACTGAACGAGAAATGCTTCCTTGATTCTGATGCAGATAAATGTAGAAAAGAAACGATCACATGTTTAAGTACTTTATCATGCAAAGATTGGCAAGGGTAGAATAATTCAGTTGTGAACCTTAAAAAATTATTGAATTTGCCCTTTTCATAGCTGTACCATTATTTATTATTGAATGATTCTTTTCAATAATGAACAATGCATCGGCCTTCGAGAGAAATCCTTTATAACGTAAGGCTTCATAGATTCCTCACATTACAAAATCAATGACATAATTGGTTCATCAAGATGTAGGTCGCGACATTTAGCAGAGCGACAATTTTTGATGGATTTGGTAGTAGGATTTTTCATAGTGTATAGTTACATATACTTTGCACAAGATTATTAGGCCAAAATTGACGTTAGTCCCGAAAGGGATTTAGTTTCGAAATGGTATTTTGCGCTGAAACCCTTATATACGTTGCATCACCTTTTAAATTGTTGCCACCAAATATTATCGCCCTGTATTATAGTTAGGGAAATCAAATAATGAAGCATCTGCATGAATGTATGAATGTTTCTCTCATTATAAAAAACCTAGAGCCAGCAAATTTGAATTACCCGAATATGCTTAAATTTTGATTTTCGAATTTCTTATACTATCTATTTCAGATTTTATAAAATTTTAAAAAATTTTGATCAGCAAAGTCAACAATTTCAAAGCGAGTAGTGGCAACAGTACACGGAATAAAACATCTTTATCTCAACCGAGCGAGACTGTCTATCGGAAATTCGAAATATATGCTGTTTTTAAATATTTTGTGATTATGCTGTTGAATCTAATTTTATGGGGCTTAAGATCCAAGAACGTGATATCTAATAAATAAATAAACAAAACATTAATAATAAAAAGACAAAAAAATTTTGTAAAGCGATATTAGTAAGAAAACTGAACATTGATGTCACGAAGTAAAAAAACACTGAAAAAAAAAAAAAAAACAGAAAAATGTAGGCCAACACTTAACACTGTATCGAAAATACTATACGTATGCTGTTTTTAAAAGTTTTGCAATTTCGCAGTTGAATTGTATATGGTGTAAGTGCAAAGAAAATGATACTTAAAGTTAAAAATAGAGCTTTAAAAATACCTCGAGTGCTTAAAAAATATCTCATCCTGTAATGATATTATTGTTAACATGCAGCAATTTCTCGGAGGTCTGCAGAAAAACGGCATTTCAGTGTTTCTTACATTTGTCCGTGGTCACTCGGGTAATTATGGAAATGAGAGAGCTGATTGGCTTGCTACTGGCTTGCTAGGAATGCAACTAAAAATGATATTAATGTTGGTGTAAATATTCCAAAATCGTACTTTAAAAAGACATTTAAAGCTAAAATGACTGAACAATGGAATTGTGTTATATATCATCTGACAAGGGAGCTGTTACAAAAACATTCTTCCGAACTATTTTTGAAAGACTGAAAAGTAAGGACTTATTGCTCAATTTTAAGGTTATGCAATTTTCATCCGGATATGGTAAGTTCAACGTTTATCTCGAACAGTTTAAGCTGACATCGTCCAATTTGTGTAATTGCAATCTTGGCGTTCAGAAAAGTGTTTTCCACCTGGTTTTTGATTGCCCATTGCTTAATAATGCAAGAAATCTATTGAAATGCAGGTTAAAACTAATTGGAATTCGTTGGCCGCCGAAATGTTATGATTTTGTATCTTCACCTTTGGCTACCGAGCTTTCGTGGACTTTGTCGACTTTTATTTTAAACATTGCAAATGATTTGTTTATGTAGTTATATTTTTTTTGTTTGCGTTTTTTTTCTCTTTGTGTTTGATTTCATTGCATTACTGAAAGTTGATGTTATTACTTAACATTTTGCTTTTTTTTACTTACGGTTTGTAAGCCTCGTGTGATACTTTGTGGTGCACGAGGATTTTTCTTGCTTTAAATAAAAAAAAAAGTTAAAAATAGAAAAAAAAGGGTTAAGAGGAAGGAGCGTAACAGAAGACTGGTGACTGGCAGGTTGCGAACTCAGCAAGAGCGTAAAAAACCTTAACAAACCCTTTTGGGCGACCGTTAAAATCTGAAATCTTTCAGATTTATTTTTTTTCTTTTTTAATCCTGTGGTTATATTTTGCGATGGTCCTGCAACTCTGTGAGTCGCCTCATAATCATGCTAGTTTATGATCGACAGAAAACCCATAGAAGAAACATCAAGAAATTGCTTTTAAATATTGAAGAGCTTTGGTGAAGACTTCGGCGACCACTCATAAACCTGGTAGTTCTACTCGGGTTCCTATACAGCGAATGAGCTGCCTGCATAGACGTTTTTGTGATTTTACAGATGTTTAAGTAAATACTAGCCAGTTTCCCTTAAAAAGCTGCCTAAAAGTCGGTTCTGGGTTAGATTACAGGCGAACGGGTTGACTGCATGGACATTTTCATAGCTTTCACATGTTTAAAGTGGATACGAACCAGTTTCCTTTAGACGAGTTTGCCACAATCGGAATAACCCAAAACCTTAAAAAGTTCTTTACGAATGCATCCCTTCCTTTAGACAGATACCCCTCGCACGCTTTGCTATAATCAGAATAGACCAAGGCTTTATCATGATTTATTTTCCCTTTTATTATCATAGTCAATATTATTTTACTTTTTTGCTGTTGTCTGGATCTATGGCCACTAATGGCAGCTTGGTTCAAAAGGGTCCAACGGTAGTTTGGTTCAAGCTCAAAAAATTGGTTCACTGTTTTCTCCGTTTATTCTTTCGGAAAGCCATTCTATTATCCTTTATCACACGTTGAAAACTTCACTACCAGTTAGTGTTTTAGTATTGGACAGTTAAATAGGAAGACAATTAAATGACCTATCACTGTTAATAAAGATAAAACATCAATCACAGATGAGAAAATCCGTGCAAATATTATTGATTTTCGCTGTAACCCTTCAAATGTTACTACACTTCTGCAATGATTCCTTTAAATTGATTTCAGTCTTGATTAAAAGTGACCTCGGTTGATGAAGGCCCGATTAACAAAGGTTCTACAGCATCTTCTTGAAGCTCTTTTACTGTCTTCTTTTTTAGAGCAATTACGTGCGTGTGGGTTGCAATAACTTGTAATTAGAGGGCGCGTTTCAAAAAAGAAAAAAAAACTTTCAGATGAAAAAAGTTTATATCTTTTAAAGTAAGAAAAAAGAAAATCTGGCTGATCGGATAAGAATAAAATTAAAATTGTCTGCTGCGCAGACGATACGGCGATTCTATGTAAATGTATCAATCCGCAACAAATAATCGAGAGAGCTTAAAAATATTGTTACGATTTTTGTACGTAGACAGATAATTTTAGTAGAATTATAGTAAAATTGTTGTATTTTTCTGTGTGGTGTAGCACGAGCCAAATTTTAAGAAAAATGCCTGAAAGCAATGCTGGTAAAGTAAGAATACAGGGGCAAGTGCGTTTAACATTGATTAAATGGTATCTCGGTAATTTGGCGAGATATCGCCAAAATGAACACGGTTTTGGCGACTTATTTCGTTCCCAAAATTGGCGACAATTTGCTCCGGTCTCTGTATCATCGTAATATGTATTGAAATTAAATTAATGTAATTGACCGCTGACTGTTATTGCTTTCCAGTTAACAGAGAAGCAGAAAGTACTAGAAATATCTAGGTGGCCGGTTGAATACTATTTAAAGCCGAAGAGAGAGAGAGCATCTCCTCTCAGTCAGTTAGTTGCTGTTGTTCCTATTGTTGCGAGTTCAGCGTGAAATTGGATTAGCTTTCTCTTTAGATGCGCTTTTCATTGCGTAGCGTTTAATATTGTTAGTAGTTTGAAGTGTAACTATTGATTACACTGTGTGATACTGTGAACACTTATACTAACATTTCTATGGAAACTTCCAGTGTTCTGAAATATTGCTTTTGATAAAAATAAATTTTTATTAACCGATTTAACCGATTAACTTGTGCATTCAATCTGTTACGAACACGTACGCACGCAACAAACAGTAATTTTGCTGAATGGTTCTGTGAGTGAAAAATTAAAATCGTCACTTCAAAATCATCTTTAATCTACTTCAGGAAACCCCCTTTTAGAAATGACGTCGGTGAAATTAAAGGAAACGGCTCTACTATACCCACAGAAAAAGTAACCAAGTACTTTGGTGTCTGATTAGACAAAAAATTAACCTTCAAGGATTGCATCACAAATACTAGAAACAAATCCCATCAAGCTTTTATGGCTATTTATGCACTATTATGCAGAAAATCCCACTTTTAAACATCAACACGAAGAGAATCATTTACTTACAGGCCATTCCATCTATCCTTTTATACGCAGCACCTGCAACGCAAGTGCCCAAGAACAATGTTGCACAATTCTCGGTAGTAATCACTTGGATTGTATATACTTTATTTTTAGTGTTTAGTGTAAAATTTCTTGTCAAGATGCGGACTTGATTTTTTTATCAAGGAAAGACTGATTTTCTTATCAAGAAAGGACTTGATTCTAACCGTGCTACGATTGACTAGTGTATGCTTTCTTAAAATTTTCCCATTTGCTCTTCTGTGGCAATCAGAACTAATTATGGAGCTCGCTTCCAGGCGAATTTTAAATACACTGGGATTTGTATATATTTCTTTTATATTTGATTATCATCTATTTCGCATGTATCCAAGAATAATTGCTTGGATTTTACGAATAATTGCTTGAATGTCAATTATAATTCCTTTTACTACATGAATAATTGTTTGAATGTCATATATAACTGTTTTTACTACACGAATAATTGCTGAATGTCAGATATAATTGTTTTACTACACGATTAATTGCTTGAACGTCACATGTAATTGTTTTATTACACGAATAATTGCTTGAATGTTACATACATTTGCTTTTACTACACGAATCATTGCTTGAATGTCACATATAACTGCTTTTACTACACGAATCATAGCTTGAATGTCACATATAATTCCTTTTACTCACATATAATTGTTTTACTACACGAATCATTGCTGAATGTCACATATAATTGTTTTACTACACGAATAATTGCTTGAACGTCACATGTAATTGTTTTATTACACGAATAATTGCTTGAATGTTACATATATTTGCTTTTACTACACAAATCATTGCTTGAATGTCACATGTAACTGCTTTTACTACGCGAATCATTGCTTGAATGTCACATGTAATTGCTTTTACAACACGAATAATTGCTTGAATGTCACATGTAATTGCTTTTACAACACGAGTCATTGCTTGAAAGCCACATATCATTGTTTTTACTACACGAATCATTGCTTGAATGTCACATGTAATTGCTTTTACAACACAAATAATTGCTTGAATGTCACATGTAATTGCTTTTACAATATGAGTCATTGCTTGAATGTCACATATCATTGTTTTTACTACACAAATCATTGCTTGAATATCACATGTGATTGCTTTTACTACACGAATCATTGCTTGAATGTCACACATCATTGACATTGTTTTTACTACACGAATAATTGCTTGAATGTCACATATAATTGCTATTACAACACGAATAATTGCTTAAATGCTTTTGTTATGCCAAAGAAATGCTGTTGCGAGATTAAAGCACTACTGTGCATAAGTGTTTCATTTATTATTGTTCTTGTTTTCTCCATGAAAGAATGGTTGTCAGAGCCACAAGGAGGTTGGACTTCTACTTCCACCCTACGTTTGGAGGAGAGCACCCCAGTGGGGTCCAAGGATCTGTAGAGTCATTAGTTTATTTCGGAAGCAGGTGAGATGAAAAATGAGCAACGCTTTGCCGGGACTCGAACCAAGGACCTCTGGAATACGCGCCTAGCATGAAAACCACTACACCACGAAGGCATGCGAAAAAGATGGGAGAAATACCTTATAGGTCTTCCACCCCTCTCCCCTTCCACCAAACCACACGAGAGGACCTTTCGGCTCTCCATGTATGGACTCGCCAGAATAATTCTGTATGAGGAGAAATGCTCGTCATTTAAACTTAACTGATATCAAAACTGATATTTTCTGTTCACTTTGTGCATGGCCCCAGAATATATTGCCCAAATTTAAAACTAAATATCTTGTTCAATTTTCGTCTCACGGATTATATCTATTTCGTTATGTGCTGCTAATAATGAGTATAATATTTTCCTAAGTATAAATATGAAGACCGGAATGTATAAAAAGTTAGATTTTATAACGTTTACAAAGATATTTTTTAAATTAAAATTACCAAAACGTGAACATTTGAGTCATTTAAAGTATTTATGGTAACAGTGTAAGGTTTTAGTTTAAACTAACAAAGTTTTATGTTAATTTCTCTTTTCTGTGAACTCTTATTTCAACTTCCCGTTAGAATGAGCGCGCGTTTCAGCTTTATGCTAATTTGAAGTGGAGCCAAGTTTTGTATTTAAAAGTTAGCAAGGAACTTCTCAGTGTGTGAGAGCTTTTTAGTCTCAGATCACTTCGGCTCTGTTCGACGTCCACCTGACTAGCTAGTATTTAAGTTCTAAGCCTTAGCGCTGTTATTCTAATACATATTAAAGTAATCTAAGTGCGTTAGTATTAGCCAAATCTTGCTACTCACCATTGATAGTTTAGAATAGAGGCCAACCTCGCGTTAAAGCTCTGAGAACAACGACTACTTAATTTTCTACTCAACTTTATTTTAAATTATTTGATTGTTCAGTTTAGACCCAAGTGCGGTCATTATTTTCTGTTATCCCTTCCGAGTTGGGAAGTGGCTGTAAATAGTGGTTTAATAAAAGGGGATTTTTAAACCCTTCTTACGTGCAGTTATTCTACCACGTACACCGAACATAGCTGCATTCAGCTCCCTGTTCGAGATCAGGACTTTGACACTGTTACGACAATGTTCGCCAAAACACAGAACACTCAGTCCTGATAACAGTTTCGAAAATAAAGGCTAAATTATGGCTTTTGTGGACAAGGTGCATAAAAAATTTCATTTAAATTTCTTTTCCGGCTTCAGTTCAAATTCTGTAGTCTTTTTTCGATAATTATTGTAATAAATTTTTATGATGGGTAAGCAAATTTTTATTCTCTTTCCAGTGCTTGAAACTTAGATTAGAAGAAACATGACTTACATAATTGAAACAATAGAACGATTATTTTTAATTCAGAAGTATTACTTACCTGGTAGAGAGCAAACAAACTGGAGAAGAAAATTTCGTGAAAAGAGGTTTATTCCTAAGTGACATTTCCATAACCTAATTATATAATAAATAGCATAGTACTTATACCAGACCTGGCCAAACTGCGGCTCCGCTACCCTTTACTGTGGCTCGCGAGGCACTTGCGATCCTTTGGTATCTAAAATGTGACTTGTTTTGAATAAATATATTTTAATTTTCCAATACAAATGGAATTTGAAATGGAAGTCATTCAGTGCCGCGTTAATTTCTGGTATTACATACGTAAAAACTTCATAAATTTCAAACTGTCCACTCCTGTCTTATCATCAGAGCAACAAATATGTAAAATCACAAATAATTCCATTTCTGGTAATTACTATTCCGGATATGTTATTTTTTGAAGGTAATGGTAATCGGGATACACTAATACGAAGTTAATATAAAACGCGATGCTAATACAGGGTGTTTATAAAGTCTCGGACCCATTTTGATGATTAATAACTCATAAAATAACAAAGATACATTAAAATTAATAACATAAATTGTTAGACAGACTCAAAAAGTTTCATGACCCTTGTCAATGAACTTCCACATGTGCCCCCTTCGTCGCACGGAGAATATCAAGTCAATATTCAGTTTTCCGCCAGGTACCGGCAAGCACGTCGGCATCCACAGAGGCTATTGCGGTTGTCATTCTGGCTTTTAGGTCATCCATGTTCGACACTCTCCTCCTGTAAACGTTGTCCTTTACAAATACCCAAAGGAAAAAGTATAGCGGCGTTATATCGGGTGATCTGAGTGGCCAAGGAATTGGACCTCCTCGCCCAATCCATCTTCCTGTAAAATGGTCATTCGAAGAACTACAAACGATGGTATCCCAATGAGGTGGTGCACCATCTTGTTGCAAAAAGACGTGTGGCTGAAGTTCTTCTAGTTGTGGAAATACGGAGTTTTCCAACATGTCTAAGTATATGACTGATGAGACCGTCTTTTCTGTAAAAAAGAAAGGCTCAATGACACGGTCGTGCATTAGTCCAACCACACATTAACCTTTGGGGAATCCCTTTGTGCCTTCCTGTATTCATGGGGGTTTAACATAAAAAGTAAACATAACATTGCAATAGTGGCCAAAAACAAAAGAGAGAAAAATGCAATTAATAAGCAGACGATATTTAGAAACTATATTTAGGCTACAGATATTTAGACTATTTTTTACATCAACAGATATTTAGACTGGAAAATGAAATTATCTGAAATGAACCACATGCGCAGACGATATTTACAATAGTAAAGATATTCAAACTTGAAAAGGAAAATATATAAGTTATTCCATCAATAAATGCCATAAGTTTGATTATATCTTCATTATTTTATTCATTATGTTATTAAACATCAAAATGGGTCTGGGGCTTTATAAACACCCTGTATTTTTATTTAATTATTCTTCTTTATTTTGTCTCTCAAGTTAATTTTACTTCGAGCAATATTTGCTTACATTCCTGTGTGATCCTCTTGTTTATAACAGTTGTGATTTACCTGGAAGATTTGCTATTAGTTGTAGGATATGGCTGTTATTCGGTCCTTAAATGACGTGAGTAATTGCTGAAGAAACCGTTTTCGCCTTGCAATGCATGTAGACCTCCTTTAAATCTGTGGAAGAATTTTACGAGGATTTTATATTTGCTGGACTGAACCTTCAACCTTTTGGTTAGGAGACTTGTCTCAATTTTCTGCGGAGGTTTTCTCAAAATTAATTTCCTATCCCTAAGCACGTAGGTATTTTTATGCAGTTGCTTCAAGTATTTCGCAACCTTTCACAATAATACGCTTAATATTTTTGCACAATAATATGCTTAAAGAATACTTTTCCCACATGAAACTCTTATCTTTCGTAATAATTCCTGGGTAATCCTAGGCAGAAATCAGAATTTATTTCACCAATGGTTGTGTATGTTGAAATAATTGGAGTCGTGGGAAGAATCACTGGTTTGACAACGATTTAAGTTTTAGTCCAGAAGTTTAATTCTCATTTTATCAAATATTGTTATTCCAGATAGAAATCTTTCACCTTAATCATCAAATCTCCATATCGTTGCTTGCGTAAGGGTTCGTTATGGATTGAATGCACAAGTCGTTAAAAAGTTAACAAAAGTTTATTTTTTCCACGAGAAACAAATAAAAATTCTGAAATATTTCTTCAGAGATATTCGTACAACATCACAATATCCCAAACATTAAACAAAACTCAATTCAAAAACACATAAGCTAATTCTATCTCACAGCGAAATCGCTACAATCAATAACAGCATTAACTAAACAAACAGTTCGCTTAAAACAGCTACAGCTATAACTGAGATGAGATGTTTAAATTCGGTTTTATAAGCTTTTTAATTATTTACTAGAATGTTCTGGTGAAATCTCGATTTTTTCTTGATAGTTGCGGATGGCAACAGCAATTACGAGATACTTATTTATTAAATGCATGCGCTCTCTTATTTTTACTTTTCCGACTTAGCTAAATCGTCTGCGTTGCACGGGAAAATAAAACTATTTTAATTACAATTTTAAATAAATAGGAAATCCGTAACACTGCCCACTTCCCAAGGACTGCACGTCCGGGCAGTATAATCCTTGGACAGGAATCCATACTCATAACTAAGGCATCAATGCAATAATAAGCATTACGTTACAATAACAAAATAAACAATAATTGCAATAAGTAACTTTCAGCAAATCAAATACTATCAAACACTAAATACAAATCAAATACTATCAAGTACTATATACAAATACTATCAAATACTAAATACAAATACTATCAAACACTAAATACAAAAACAACCATAGTCTTATACTATTTACAGTTATATACACTACGTACTATGGCCGTAGTAAGAAGCTAACTTGTCGTAATGAGAGACTTTAGGTTTAAAGTTCAATGACTTACGGATCCGAACCACAACGTCGTTCAGCCTGTTTAGGACCGTGTACGGACCATTCCTAAGTCTGTAATTTCGGACGTCGAGTCGGATTCCATAACCACACCTTGTGTCATACGTTGAAGCGATAACCAGTAGCTCTCGTGTCGTAGCGGGTCTTCATCTTCTCCGTCGCCAAGTTGACTCGCTCTCGTGCAGGACGGTGTTTCACTTCAAACCGGGCCTGGACATCTTGGACGTATTCCTCAGGCCATGAAGGCGCATTTGCAGGACGGCTAAATAAGAGATCACAAGGCACACGAAGATCACGACCTATGAGCATCTGAGATGGAGAATTGCTGGTAGTCTTGGGTTTCTCTTCAATCCTAGTATGATTTCGGCAGCTTTCTGAGGAGGGTCTTTCAGACGAGACGTCGGCGTTTCCAGCTGAGCATCCCTTCTGATGATCGATGGTCATGTCCTCAGATCCTGAAAGCAGTTTTTTTTTTAAGGAAAAATTGTATTTCCGTAAAAAGTCCAATCGTAGTAGGATCTGTAATATCCGCCACATATGCCGTGTGATAATAGGTGGCTCTTCCAAAGGTAATGTTCACGTTTAACTTCCCGACTATGTCAATTTCCTCGCCGGACGCAGCCTGGAGGGTAACACAGGACGGCGTCCAAATCAGTTTGTCCTTAAATTGTTGAGCTAAATCTTTCCGAATGATGGTAACATTGGCTCCTGTATCAATGATCATATTGCAAGGAACTCCATCGATATTCTCATTGATGGATAATCTATTACTATTGCCACACACTGCAGAAATCTCGATAGCTTTAAAACGGGGTTGTTCACTATCGCTATGCTCCGCGATGTGATCATTAATTTGCTTCCTGCGTTGTTGCTGGGAAATGATCTTATTTTGCGTGCTCTGGGGTGTTCTGCAGCTCCTTCGTACGTGGCCTTCAGCTCCGCAGTTCCAGCACTTCGGTTTCTTGTCACTCGTTTTCCATTTCGTCCGTTTTATTTTCCGAGCTCTCTAATGTTCGGCAGTTCCTTCGCATGTGCCCTAAAGTCCGCAGTTCCAGCACTTTCTGTCGGTTTCTTATCACTAATATACCGTCTCAAGGTATTGACCTGTCTGGATAAATCCTCTAAACGAGCCATCAACTGATCCACTGGCTCGTGGACTCGCACAGCTCTGATTGGGTGGTGATCTCTACGAGTTGCTTGCTGAGCTGCCTCGAATTTTACGGCCTACACTAGAGCGCTTTTTATATCCTTCGCATCTGCCCTTCGCAGTGCTTTCTGTTTTTCAGGATCCCGGATGCCGTCGATGAAGTACTGCAGGGACAGAATTTCCCTTGTTTCTGTCGGACACTCCGAAAAGGAGAGATGGGACAGCCTTTCAACATCCGTGTCGAGCTTCTGGAGTGTTTCCGTAGGCTTCTGCGGACGGGATTTTAATTGAAGCCTGCTGTAGTCGTTCAGACATTTCTCCCCAAAACGCAGCTCCAATGCGCCAGACAGAGCTTCGAAATCTAGTCTCTGGTTTCCGGGAAGAGTCTGCAGATATCCGCTGTGTCTGTTCTTAGAGAAGCGGTGAGATGACAGGCCTTAGCTTGGGAATTCCATCCATTCGCATCCGTCACTATACAAAATTGTGTCTTATACACTTGCCAAGAGGTCTTCCCATCATATGTGGATAACTTCACGGAGGAACGAGGAGGCACGGATAAAAATTTAAATAATTCAGAATTGCTTTCTGCTGTCGCTAAGAATTTCTTTAAAGCATCAACTTCCTTGGCGACCGAAGAAACCCTGTCATTAATGTGTTGTTGAACGGCACAAACTCTTCCTTCGATTTCGTCTGTGATAGAAGAAACTCTGTAGCATGTTTGTTGTTCCAGGGTTGAAACTCTTTCTTGAATTTCTCCAACTTTGTGTTCAACTGTAGCCATTCTTAATTCCATAGCCTCGAACTTGTTTTCTATCATACATGCTACTTCTCTTTTCAAATCTTCTTGACCTAATCTCATTTCTTATTTAACAGATTCTTTCCTCTTTTCTTGAACAGCCTTCATTTCATCTTTAACAGATACTTGACCAGCTTTCATTTTCTCTTTAACTGATTCTTGACCAGCTTTCATCTCCTCTTTCATGGAATCTTGGTCAGCTTTAATTTTTTCTTTAAATACGGCAAAGGCTGCCATAAATTGCCTTAATTGTTCTTCCATTGCTCGTGTAATTGGCATTCAAAATTCTAATTCCTCACACCAAAAATTGTTGCCTGCGTACGGGTTCATTATGGATTGAATGCACAAGTCGTTAAAAGTTAACAAAAATTTATTCTGTCCAGAAGAAATAAATGAAAATGTTGAAATATTTCTTCAGAGATATTCGTACAATATCACAATATTTCAAACGTTAAGCAGAACTCAATTCAAAACAGATTCAAAACAGATAAACTAATTCTATCTCACAGCGAAATCGCTACAATGAATAACAGCATTAAGTAAACAAACAGTTCGCTTAAAACAGCTACAACTACAACTGAGATGAGGTGTTTGAATTCGGCTTTTATAAGCTTTTTAATTATTTACTAGAATGTTCTGGGGAAACCTCGATTTTTTCGCGATAGTTGTGGATGGCAACAGCAATTATGAGATACTTATTTATTAAACGCATGCGCTCGCGTATTTTTACTTTACGAAGTAGCTAAATCGTCTGCGTTGCACGGGAAAATAAAACTATTTTAATTACAATTCTAAATAAATGTGAAATCCGTAACAATATCAATAACGTTACATTAATGCAATAAGGGATCAACAGAACACCAACTTCTTTGTTCTCCGAAGTTTCTGTTAAAATCGGCATATTGATATTAGTGAAATCTCTTTAACTTGTGATATTTTCTCGTATTTTTCGACGCCTTGTTTGATGACCTTCTTTCTTTCTACCTCGCACTGACTTTACTAAGTTAGAGGCGTTAGAGGCATTTTGCTGCCCGGCATATCTAAAATGTTTCACCCCTTAGTACTATTTCTCTGCAGCTGTCCGGCTCTGATACTTCTTTTAACGTGTTGAATATTTTTTATATTTCTAAATTTAGATCATAAAATAAAATAATTCAAAAAAAATTATGTTATAAGTTATTTCTCCCGCCTTCTTCGCATATCTTTGTGGTGTAGTGGTCAGCACGCTCGGAGCATAACCGAGAGGTCCGTGGTTCGATTCCGGGCGAAGGCTTTGCTCATTTTTCATGATTCCTGCTTCAAAAAAATCGTAATGTCTCTGTAACTGGCGCCTGAACCAAAAAAGGTGGTGGATGTTGATTCTCCATCACCGAGATTTGGCGCTTGGGTCCCCAAAACCCCGGTCGTTCTTTAAAAGGGGAAGTATATAAGGTATTTCTCCCGTCTTCTTCGCATGCCCTCCTAACGTAGTGGTCAGCACTCTCGACGCGTAAGCGAGAGGTCCGTGGCATTATAATACACTTATAATCTCTTATATAATAGCTTAAATTATTTAAAAGATTGAATTACAGTGAACTGTCTCATTGCGTCTAGCTGCCTGAGTCACTTCTTAAAATCAACCTGTATTTCTCACAAAATAAGTAAGCATAACTTAGTAGAACATAACTTCTCTAGCATGACCACTTTTATTGAAGATTAAAATCTTCAGGAATCTGGTAGCTTAGAGAAAGTTCACTATCCAAATATGTAAATTCTTTCATAAATGAAGCCATTATTGATGGTAAACATAATATACAGTATACTTATTTTAAGAACAAATTTTTTTAGCATTAACAAATATTAAATTCTCTATTACCTTTAAATTTCTAAAACAATATTAGCGATTTGTGTCAAATGAATCACTGAAACTCAGATTCGAGAGATAGTTTCAAGAATTTTCAATGATATGCAGTGGACTGATTACTAAAACATTCTGGGAGATTACGTCGGATATCGCGCTGAAATATGTATCACTCAGGGCCGTCATGAGAGATACTGATTATTCAAATGCCGTTGAAATTGCAATCATATTCGTTTTTTCGCGAATTCTTCTATACTTATTTAAGTAGTTATTATAAAGTTTTGAGAAAAAATTTTTAACGATTTCGTAGGTTAGAAACCAAAGATTCAAATGATCTCAGTATTTTAGTCCTTATGTTAATTATGGGGAGAAACAAAATTACGTTTTAAGCAAAAGCCTAAACAAGTTAATAGCTTGTTTTTAAATAAATATTTAGTAACAGTATTTAGTAAATTTGTAAATATTTAACAATATTTAGTAAATAATAGTAACAGTTTCTCTGTAGAGTGCGTTGATTTATTCTTCTTAAAACACTGTTCATGAGTTTCAAAAAGAAAAAAAAAAGAAAAAAGAAAAAAAAAAACTCAATATTTTCTTTTAAATAATGATTTGTAATTTACTGAAATAACAGTTTTTTAGCCCAAAGGGACGATTTTCCCAGAAGAGCTATTAATTTCGTTTTGGCATTTTGCGTTAGTTCACTATGAACGGCGTTTCGCTTTCCAGATTGTTGCCACCAAATATTAGAGCCCTGTATTATATTTAAAGAAATTAAATAATGAAACGTCTGCATGAACGTATGTATGTTTCTTGTGCTGTGAAAAAACAACGGTAACAGGAGGCATCAAATTTTGAATAACGTAGTCCTGCATTCGATTACGGGCATCTGGAAGTCCAGGTTTGGATTTCATATTTTGTAAAACTTTAACGAATTTTTGATTAATAAACTCATCGCTTTCAAAGCTAGCAATGGCAACACTATGCGAGAGAAAAACATTTTTATCTCCAGCGCGCGAGACTATGTATCGGAAATTTGAAACATATGCTCTTTTTAAATTATTTTGCGATATTGCTGTTGAATTGAATTTCATGGTTTAAGTGCAAGGAACATGATATTTAAGAAATAAAAGTGACGCACAAAACGTTAAAAAAAAGGCCCCTTTGGGCGTAATATAAAGTCTGAAAGCTTTCAGACTTTTTTTCTTTTGATGTAATTTTATACCAATGAATATGCTTTCGATTCATTTTACTTCTCCTAAAACAAAACAGCAATGATTATAAACTGAATGATATAAAAAAGAAATCAGAAGAAAATATTTGGTTTCTTTACCTGAAGAAAAAATGCTTCGTTGCCCAGTACTAGAGTTCCAATTTTTTATTTTCTTGGGACTTAACTTTTCTGAAAACGAAACAATAAATATAAGATGTATTTATTCATATTTATATGTAATTATATTAATCGCATATTCATTAATTTATTTCAAAAGTTTCTTTCTATTCAAAATCTGTCTCATAATTTTTAAACGATATAAATTTGGAATTGCGGCTCTCAAGCGTTCATAAAATCTATCATGCGCTTCCATCGTCTTGAAGTTTGGGCATACCTGCTTCTATGCTATTAAACTCTCTACGCGTCTGTCTGCTTATCTGCTTGTGACATCATCTCTTCTGAAACGGAGGGGAGTTGAGTCAATGAGTTTCAAGAGCGAAACTCCCAATTCCAACAATTCGTGGGAAGCCATTTCGACCATTCTCATCTTCGTACGACTTTAATCAGCCGAGATATTAATCCAAAACTCTACAGTAATTTTCGCTCTTATGTTTCTGAGTGGAAACAATCTCGCAAGCTGGAGATAAAAATCTGCTTTATTTCGAAAAGTGCTGCCACTGCTCGCTTTAAAATCGTAAAGTTCGTTAATAAAAATCTGTAAGTTTTATAAAGCATGAAATAAAAATAGTATTGCCAAACATTAAACATATAATATTATATAAGGTAATATTCTGACGTTGAAGGATGCAAGCGATTGTGTGTGACGTCACTGTATGGCTAAAATTTATCGTTAATGCCAGCATTAGCTGCTGTTGGAATGTTTTTGTTTCAGATTAGTTTGATTGACACGGTTTGTTATAGCTACTTCAATTCTTTTATTGATAGTGAGAAAAAGTTGTTATATTACATTAAATTTAAATCATGGCTTCATACGTATACGCATTTGTTGTGGCTTGAAGTTATATAGAAATTTTAAATAATGGTTAATATCATTTTACTTGTTTTTTGTTGTTTTTGGAATGGCAATGGTATGCATTTAAGCATACGCGTAAGATCATTCAGTTGTGCTGTTCTAAAAAGAGTGTTTTGGGTTGCTAAAAGCTTTAATAAAGATTATTTTTTGAATAAAAATGTGTAGATTAAACTTATTTAAAGAAACTGAGTTCTAATTACAAAGATTAATTTGGAGTCAGGAGCCAATACATTAACCTGTAGTGTCAAAAGTTTTCGTTTCCTGCTTTGCCAACGAAAAATTATTTACGAATTGGTCGTTGCTTAAAAGAATGAACTGATTTCATTCATTACTGAAACGTTTTTGTGCATTTTCAATTCAGGTGCACATAGAACGTTTTTTTTTTCCTTTGGCCGCAGGCAGCAACTTTATGTACAGAACATTAAATTAATACTTCATTTTATTTTCATATTGTCAGTACATAGAACTTCTAAATATTGCTTTGTCCGCAGCCCTCTTATATTGGCGAGGCTGCCCACTAGTGTAGTAAATTACGTGACTGGCTCCTTTTTAACGCACCCAGTACATGCGCGTACGTCGCGAGGCTGAAAGGTTTGAGGAGCAGTAACTTAACATGCACAAAAGTTTACAAAATAAATTGAGAATAAGCATAAATTAAAACAGAATGTGCTTTTCAGAGGGGGAAATGTAGTTGCTTCTAAAAAATGTAATAATGATAAAAAAATGCTTATGTAACATGTATTTTCATATAGCATCATTGCTTCAATGCAGATTTTATTTTTTTTCCTTTTTTTTTTACATATTACTTCTATTTACGCATATTTTGATACATTAATAAATATCTCAGTTTGGATGTCCAGAAATTATGGCTTTATTGGTGTGGTGCGTTTATCATAGCATTTCGTAAGATAATCATAAAAACTGATAATGTTATTTGAGCTGTTTTCTTTGAAAGTGGTGTAAGTTCATTTTCCACAAAAATTTAATGACAACAGTGAAAGAAATCTGCTATGAGCTTTTAATCTATAAGCAGTTCCCCCATCAAAACAATCTTTCAAAATTTTCATTTTTTATCAGCGTAAATTTACATGGCTAATGAAATCACAAATGCAATTACTTTGAAAGTACTGTAAGCTCAGTTCTTGCAAAGACATAATATTTAGTTGAAAAATTACACTTACGGGAGGGATTTATTGCCTTGTATTTCTTCAATACATCATGAATATTTTCTAAACCTTTCTCAAAATAACAAAAACTAAAAATGGCACATATTAATATAAAGTTGTAATTAAAATAATTTAAATGGCATTATCTGAAGAAATATTGAAAAAATTATAAAAAAAAAACCTGAAAGCTTTCAGAAACGGGCGTTTTTTTAACGTTTTATGCTTTACCTTTATTTATTAAATATCATGTTCTTCGTACTTAAACCATAAAACTCAATTCAACAGCAATATTGCCCCATAATTTTTATAATTTCCAGTACACAGTCTCTCGCGCTGGAGATAAAAATGTTTTTTTTTTCTTTTCCATCCGTACAGTTATAAGGTATTTCTCCCGCCTTCTTCGCATGCCTTCGTGGTGTAGTGGTCTGCATGCTCGACGCTTGGCCGAGAGGTCCGTGGTTCGATTCCCGGCGAAGGCGTTGCTCATTTTTCCTGTCTGATGCTTCCAAAAATACCTAATGTCTCTACACTGCCTCCCGAACTAAAAAAAAAAGTGATGGATGATGATTCTCCACCACCGTGATTTGGCGATTGGGTCCCTAAAACCCCAGTCGCCCTTTAAAAGGGGAGTATATAAGGTATTTCTCCCGCCTTCTTCGCATGCCTTCGTGGTGTAGTGGTTTGCATGCTCGACGCGTAACCGAGAGGTCCGTGGTTCGATTCCCGGCGAAAACGTTGCGCATTTTTCTCACCTCCTGCTTTTAAATAACCTAATGTCTCTACACAGTGTTGCCATTGCTCAATTTGAAATCGTTGAGTTTCTTAATCAAAAATTCGTTAAAGTGTTACAAAATACGAAATCGATAATAAAACAATTCCAGATTCCAAATTAGGCCTTCCAGAGGCTAATATTCGATGCCTTCCAGAGGCTAATATTCGATGGAGTATTACGTTATTCAAAATTTGGTGGCTCTAGGTACCTTTGTTTTATCGCAGTACCAGAAACATGGATACATTTATGCAGATTCCTCATTATTTAATTTCTATAAATATAACGCAGGGCGTCAATATTTGGTGGCAACAATTCGGAAAGTGATTCGCCCTTTATAGTGAATCGGCAGAAAATGCGAAAAAGAAATTAATAGTCCTTCTGGGCTAACGCCATTTGGGCTAATAAAGTCTTTTTATTTTTTTTTTGACATATTGAATAAAAATTTCATAAAAAATTGATTTGTTTCAATTGAAATACCATATTTAATATTTCATAAATGTATTATTTTTCACATTATGTTGACTTTGAAAGTGATGTAAGTGCATTTAAGGTTGTCAAAAATATAAATTTCTTTTAACTAATTCTTTAAAAACGATCACATTATAAATTTAAATCAATTAAAAATTTAAAAAACATAAAACATAAAATAAGCGTATTAATATATACCAGTAAAGTTTTCAAACCATTCAATTGTAAACCTTCAGTATCTCCATATAATATAAAATGGACTTACACCACTTTCAAATAAAATGGCTCGTTTAATGTAGAAGTACTGAACTTTGTTGCGGATCTTTTTTTACATTCATCTTCCTCGTTTTCCCTGAAAAAGCATTTTAGTTCGGTTCTAGCCTTCAAAAATAAAGTACACTCTGCACAAAAGGGGAGGGGAGTTTTATATTTTCTGTTCTACTGAGCAGATTGACGAAATTTAATTTGCGTTTTTGATGTCCAGAAACCTCGATTTAGGATTCATATTAAATTTATATATATATTGTTCTAACATAGGTATAGTGACACAAAATTTTCTGAAGTGGACTATTTCTTAAGTGACGTACGATTTCTTTCCATATTTCGATTGTACGACACAAATTATGTACAAATATTAAATTTTGGTAAAATCTTGCGATAATCATAACGAGAAATTTAAAAATTTATCTTGGCGCACTTTTTTCAGCTTACGCCAAGAATAATTCATTTGGCGAAATTCTTAATTTGTGGTAACCCATTTTCCTTTCCCTTTCATTGAGCTACGAACGGAAAATAGGTGCATCGTTCATTCTTTCAAATTGTTTTAATAAAATGGGCAAGCCACCTTTGGTGTTATAATTCCTTATAAAAAATGTATTTGAAAACGCGCCAATATATATTTTATTCATATACATCTAGAAAATTTTAAACAAAAATTCGAATGTTTTGCCTAGAAATGCAATTACTTTAAGGTGACCGTAAAATGTTTGCTGATTATACACCAAAAATTTATAAAACGTCATTAAAAAATACGAAGTTAAAAAATAAACCAGAAAATATCTGCAAAATATTACTTAAAACTGAACCTGAATTTCGAACTCTGAAGAAGAAATAAAGCAAATTTAACAAAACAAAACAAAAAAAAGGGATATTAATAAATATATACTGAATTCAATTAACGATGAGGAGCTAAAATTTTGAGAGTCAATTTCTTAAAAACTGCTTGTACGACTTTTACAAAACTTGGCACTCATCATTTGAGTCTTTGAATCGAAATATGGAAAAAAAAATCAATATGTCACTTGAGAAAAAGTCCGATTTTGTGTCAACCTTTGCTAGGACAATACTATATATAAACCTAATATAGTACATCCTAAGTCTTGCTTTGGAGACAGGAAAAAAACAAATTAAATTTCGTCAATCGGCTCAATAGAACGGAAGATATAGAACTGCACGCTTACTTTTTTTGGGGGGAGGGAGGGCATTGTGTGCATCTATGCATATTACAAAAGTACTCACAAATGTTTTCGCATTCGTTGCGTAAAATAGAGAACCTTTCCTTGATTTAAAATTTCGGCAATTTTTTTAAGCCCTGAAGGGTTATTAGTCTCGCAACGGCATTTTGCGTCGTATCGCTTTTCAAACTGTTGCTACCAAATATTATTGCCCTGTGTTATATTTAAAGAAATTAAATAATGAAGAATCTGCACGAATGTATGTACATTTCTCGCATTGTAAGAAAACAATGGTACCTACAGCCCTCAAATTTTGAATAGCGTAATCCTCATTCGAATGTGGACACCTGGAAGCCCGAATTTTGAATTTCGAATTTGTTTTGTTGTGCATTTCATATTTTGTAAACCTTTAACGAATTTTTGATTAACAAACTCCATGATTTCAAAGCGAATAATGGCAACACTTTACGAAAGAAAAAAATATTTTTATTTCTACCGTACGAAGCTGTCTCTCGTAAATTATAAAAACGTTTTTAAATATTTTTTTGTGCGTTTCAAATTTTGTTAAACTTTAGCGAATTTTTGTTTAACAAATTCAACCATTTCAAAGCGAGAAATGATAACGCTGTCTATCGGAAATTCTAAAGATATGCTGGTTTTAAATACATTTAGTCCAAAGGCACATTAGCCCAAATGCTCTCGAACCGTGTATGTGTATGTAAATGAAAAAAACTCCCATTTGGGCGAAATATAAAAATCCGAAAGCTTTCAGATTTTTAAATTTATGGTTGTTTATTAGTTCAAAGGGGCTTTGTCTCTGAAGGACGATTGTTTCTGTTTTGCGATTTTACGTTCATTCACTATAAATGTCCGATTCACTTTTGAAATTGTTGCCACCAAATGTTATCACCCTGTATTATCTTCAAAGAAATTAAATAATGGAGAATCTGCAAAAATGTATGTATATTTCTCCAAATGTGATAAAAAAACGGTACCTAGAGCCATCCAGTTTTGAATAGCGTACGTTTGCACCCGAATATGCGCATCTGGAAGCCCCAAATTTAGAATTTGGATTTCGTTTTATTATGTATTTCATATTTCGTAAAACTTAAACAAATTTTTGATGAACAAACTCAACGATTTAAAAGCGAGCCATGGCAATACTCTACGGGGGGGGGAACCTTTTTATGTAAAACGCGCGGAACTGTGTATCGGAAATTCTAAAGATATGTTCAATTTGAAATTATTTTGAGATATTGCTGTTGAACTGAATTTTGTGGTTTAAGTGCAAAGAATATGATATTTAATAAATGAAGGTAACGCACAAAACGTTAAAAAACACCCTTTAGGACGTAATTTAAAATCTGAAACCTGTCAGATTTTTTATTTATTTATTTTTCTTTAAGGTATCTGCTTACGTTAAAAAGACGATTTCGACGAAAAAATTCGAATTTTATTTTATTCCCCAGTTTGAAGGAGTAGTTTTCTAGGATTCTAAAAATGGTTTATTTTTATGATATTTAGAAGAAAACATATAGTTAATTAACTGCACCAGAAGTGAAAACAGATAGACCGGAAGTGCCATTTAAAAGGCTCAACTTAAATGTAAACAATTGTGTTATCCGTGTTTTTTAAATCTTTTTTTAATCTATTTGTGTGTAAATTGTACTCAACTATTTCATTTTAATTCCAGGTCCTTTTTCTTGTTTCTAGGAATAATATTTTGGCTTAATTTTTCGAACTGGGACTAATAACATTGCGATTTTTGTTCACGTTTCTTCTACGCTTGTTCTTTGTTTTCTACACTCAAATTCACGCTTTATTTTTGTTTAATTTTCATATTTAGCTCTTTAATTCTTGTATTTGTTTTCCTTTGAGCATTTATTGCATTATTTTAATTATTCTAAGCTGCCAAAAATAAGAGCTAAGAAAAGTTAAAAGGGATCTTTTTATGGTAATCGCTATACAATTGGAACTCGAACTGTTTGTGGTAATGTGACATCTGCACATCCAAATTAAAAACTTTTGAACTTACAGATGTTGTGACTGCAAGCAATATTCAAGACCTAAAAGGAAGTAGAATATTTGATGTTGCAACATTAGCTTCTATCTTTTCTATACTCTGCTGTCCAATGTGTTTCGAAACTGCTTGCAATCAATAGTAGAAGATTCAAAATTTGGGCTTTGCTCAAACTTTAGCTTGAAATGCAAATGTGGATCATATCTTTCTTGGTGCTTGGATTAAGACTTATTGGAAAAGGTTACACATCTGGTAAAAAGTTGTTCACTTCGAACTTGCCATTCATATCAAAAGCAATGTTTAGGTAGCAAGAAAGCAAATTGCTAGAAGCTGTACAATATGTATCTGATCAGAACATGAAAGAAACTGCCAAAGAAGTTATAACTTTAAAGAAACGTACAGCTTGTGGTGTTTCTGTGGATGGTATCTGGCAGCGTCGTGGCCATACATCCCTGAATGGTTGTGTGTCTTTCATTTCTATTGACACAGGTAAAATGCTGGGTGTATATATGACAGTTTTAATTTTTAATTCAGGATATCATGGATTACTTGCTGTGTTTGAATACTTAGCTATATCAATTGAACAGGAATTGATTAAAAATTACTTTGATAACGAAAGAATAAAGAACTCAAAACTTCATTCGTCACTCGTTTCGCAGAAAATTATTGAAAGCAAATAGGAATACATAATTCCTTAAGTATGAAAATAAGGAGGGTTTGATTTACAAACGTGGAAAACTTTAAGTGAGTAAACACAACACAAACGTTTTTCTGCTAATGTGAAATCTTTAAACGCTTTTTCGGGAAAACTGATTTTTTTAGTGTTTTTAGATACAAGAAAAGTAGCTATTCAAAATGTTTTAAAGATATTTCGATGCAGTTTTAGTACAGTGTTTTCTGTATTGCTTACTTGGTTTTAAATTAAAATCTAAGTTCTAGCTATTAATTTGGTTGATTTATAAGCATTTCTATATAAAATAATAAGAAATATTCCATAGAAAACTGTTTTTTATCACACAATTTCACATATTTTAGTAAATTTTAGAAATATCGTAAAACTGCAATTATAGAAGCTGTAAATGCTTTAAGATGTAGGGAGTAGCACTGTACAATAATAGCAGTGGGTGAAATTAAAAGCAGAGGAATGAAATTATCTTATTAGACACTGAAATGTTAATATTACAATACATTCTTATTGGAAAGTAAATATTAACAGTAATTGTTAATATTACAATACATTCTTATTAGCCATTCTTTTAAATAAATAATACCGTGAGTAGTTACCAATAGTTTATCCTTGAATGCGTTTTATTTGGTATATTCTTACTGTAATCACATCCTTCAAAAGTAAATTGAGAGAATAATTTTCCCCTCTCAATTTCTGTGCTATAAAATTAATAAAAACGGGGAAGTAACGGGGAAGTGAGTAAACATAGCAATACCTCTCCCCATATATATAGATATATAGACATGTATCTTCATGCAAAACAGCTAAGGAGAAGAAAATGACATTTTTCTTTAAAAAAATTGTATTAATAAATAGGATGAGAATTAAGTTCATTTTTAGACTTATGGTATATGAAATATACTCAATTAAAAATAGATTCGAAATTTAAGTACAGATAAATTTTAAGCCAAATTATGTATTTAAGTTGCAGCAATTTAGTTGCAATAATTAATATTAATAAAAAAATGGCATATTTTGCTCAGCAAAGTATAAAAATTCTCCTACAAAATTGCAGAAATTACCAACACACAGTATCTGATAACTGTCAAATTTTTTCCCTCGTTTTACATTTATAATTATAATTTTAATTTTTCACAGAATTTTTTTAAAAACTTTTACTAACAACACAGATGAATGTTGTAGTAATATACGGTATAAGTGAAATTAAAATATATACGATAGACAAAAATATATGATATCTAACTTAAGTATTAAATTTTCCTAAAAATTTGCATAAAATTGCATCTATTTCAAAAATTTATGAAAATATTCCCAAAAATTTATTTATTTTCATGATTTGATATCAAATTTCGACTAAATAAATATATATTTAATCAGTGCTCTAAGTTTTTTAAAAAAAGTGCTTCGAACGTAGGCAGATACCTTAAGAGTTACAAGTTTTCTCTGTTTTGTGGAAAAGTAATGTTTTCAGAAAGCTGAAAGCAGTGTTAGTGCAAAGCGAAAAGTAATAAACGAGCATTTCTTATGCTGGAGCATTTCAGTGTTTTCAGATTAATAGCCATTTTTAAATCATATCAGGTGGAATAAAAAACAATAATAATGTTAATAAGTACTCAGCCTATGTTAAGCAAAAGGTTCGGTAACTGAACTAGAGTATTTGACTATCTGAGAATTATGGCTACTTCATGATGAGGCGTCTGTTGAGCATCGCCGTGTATAATTGTCTTAATTCTTACTTGGCATAACATTGAAAACCGATTCAGCTAATTTCTATTCAGTTAATTGAAAAAAAATTAAGCAGTAAAATTGTTAGCTACTTTATACAGAAATACAATACAATCGCAATATACTTTTATACAATCGCAATATTTTACTGCACGGAAAATTAAAATCGTCAATCACAGTGCGAGGTTTCACCTTCTTATTTCTCAGTTCAATCGTCGAAACTCCTAACACTAATAAGCGAATAATCGCATAAGTGTGTGAACAGAGCTGTAAGACTCAAGAAGAGTTAACTACCCTTTATTTCTCAAAATAAATATGACACAATCAGCTCCTAACTCGGAGCGTGCAGCAAAGCCTCCATTTGGGCTTGAACTCAAATTAATATGAAATTAAACTTAATTAATCTTAACTAAAGCTAACTGAAAGGTATAGCCGAAGCTATCAAGATTCTAACTACACTGTAAAAAAATTCTGTAAGTTTATTAAAAAAACTCATGGAAACTGGTATGCCATGGGTTATTTGAGTAACAGCAACAGATGCATTTTTTGTAACTTTACAAGGATTATTCCTGTAAAGGTTACAGATCTTTTCCTTGTTATATTACCGCAAATAGTTAAATAAGCAGAACGTATTTTTCTCATGTAAATCCCAAACGATATATCTGTAATGTTACAGATTATTTGCGTGTAATCTTACAGCAAGTAATTATGTAAAAAGAACATGTTTTTCTCGTGTAAAACTCCAACAGATATATCTGGTAACCATAACAGGTTATTTGCGTGTATTATTAAAGAAAGTAATTGCGTAAAAAGAACATGTTTTAATCAAGTAAAATCCCAATAAATATATCTGTAACCGTTACAAGGTATTTGCTTGTATTATTACAGCAAGTAATTATGTCAGTAGAATGTATTTTTCTTATGTAAAATCCCAAATTATGTATGTGTAAAGGTTAGAGATTATTTGCTTCCAATATCACATTATGTAGTTATATATGTAGAATACAGGGTGTTTATAAACCCATTTTGATGTTTAATAACTCATAAAATAATGAAGATATAAACAAACTTATGGAATTTATTGATGGAATAACTTATATATTTTCCTTTTCAGGTTTGAATATCTTTACTTTTGTAAATATCGTCTGCGCGTATGGTTAATTTCAGATAATTTCATTTTCCGGTCTAAATATCTGTACTTTTCTAAATATCGTCTGCCTATTAATTGCATTTTTCTGTCTTTTCTTTTTGGCAACTATTGCAGTGTTATGCTTACTTGTTATGTTAACCCCCCATGAATACCGTGAGGGACAAAGGGATTCCTCGAAGGTTAATGTGTGGTGGGGACTAATGCACTACCGAGTCATTGAGCCTTTCTTTTTTACAGAAAAGACGGTCTCATCAGTCGTATACTTAGACATGTTGGAAAACTTCGTATTTCCACAACTAGAAGAGCTTCAGCCACATGTCTTTTTGCAACAAGAGGGTGCACCACTTCATTATGGTACCATCGTTCGTAGTTCGTTGAATGACCATTTTACAGGACGATGGATTGGGCGAGGAGGTAAAATTCCTTTGCCACCCAGATCACCTGATATAACCCCGCTGGACTATTTCCTTTGGGTATTTGTAAAGGACAACGTTTACAGGAGGAGAATGTTCGAACACTGATCACTTAAAAGCCAGAATTAGAACCGGAATAGCCTCTGTGTATGCCGACATGCTTGGCGGTACCTGGCGTGAAACTGAATATCGACTTGATATTCTCCGTGCGACGGAGGGGGCACACGTGGAAGTTCATTGACAAGGGTCATAAAACTTTTTGAGTCTATCTAACCATTTATGTTATTAATTTTAATCTATCTTTATTATTTTATGAGTTATTAAACATCAAAATGGGTCCGGGACTTTATAAACACCCTGTATATTTGTTACAACTGAAATATTAAAGGATATATCTGTAGATAATAGATGTTTTGTCTAAAGTCATGCTTATTAAAAATAAAGCGTGTTGAATTCGGTATTCAATATGCTTGAGCAAAAGAATGGTGTACATATATACCATTCGTTTAGAAAGAATATACTGTTGCAGACCACTTTTATTTTATGAATAGAAACTTATGTCCGATGTAACTGAAAGGTCTTTCAAATTATTACCAATCTGAAGATGGATTTTGATTAGTTTAAAAGTTTCAATTTGATATGCTTCTCCTTACAATAAATTACTTCTGATTCTATACATTAAATAACAGAAAAGCATCTGAAAATTTCTTTGTCCTATAATATAGCTGGAAAAAATCGATATACCTCATTTCAGTATCATTTCATAAGGTATGTTCTATAACTTTCTTTTCTGTTCAGTAATAACTCAAATAGACAGCTATGGCTTTAGATTTAACCTATTTGAGTAAATGTATCGCAAGTGTAGGGTGATATGATTACATTACAGTACAAGACATTTTGCAAAGTATTTCTATTAAGAACTCAAAATAGCCTTTCTTCATGCTTTAAAAAGATTATACTCTCTGCATCTAAGAAACAATATTTCCAGTAAGGAGTGCAATGCACTATTAAACCTCATTTTGTTGTGACAAAGTTCCAAAATTCGTTTGTATGTTTGAATTACATAGTCCAACTAATCTTTTTATTCTTATCTGCACTCATGACATCTGTCAACAACACGTTATACTACAATTAGAAGTTTATTCAGTCTACTGTTTGAAATTACAGATGGTAGTTGCATAACTTTTAATTTCCTTTGAATTAATAGTTAGAACGTTTTCATTAAAAATCAAATTCTGTGCTTTTTAAGTACAAAATTTGATTTTAATGAAAGTAACACAACTCACAAAATTTCACAAACTGAATTTTTCAAGCCTTGCTTCCATTGAAATATTTAATATAACTATGCCTTTAACAAATTTGTTTAAAAAATTAATACTTCAGTTTAACTTAAAAATAATGCTTTATTTTGCTTATAATTTTACTCTCCCCGCCCTATATTTACAAACACAATACATAATAATTCTAAGCTTAGTTTTTACAATGCAGCCAAAATTATTCAGTTTGTCATCACTTTCAAAATAAATTAAGTTTCAAAATTAATTCTACGGAAAAAAAACACTGAAAAAATCTTACAAATGAATTAATCATTTATGAAATGTTTTATAACCATAAAAACTTTCTCATTTTATTAAATAGTCTAAAATGCTCTTCTAATTATCTGTCAGTTAAAACTTTTAAGTTTTTAAGTTATATAACGCTCACGTATAATACCATGAAATAAAATGAAGTTTCGGAAGGACCAAAAATATTGTACACTTAATTTAATTTGAAAATATTTAGACGTTTATTTTTAACGAATGATTTATTAATGCTTATGTATTCCAGATAATGCATTGTACACGTACGATGAACGTTTTTCAAGAAACAAACACAAGTCCAACTGAACAGTGTCCATGTCCAAATTTGGTACATGAAAATAATATCTGGGAATTTTCAACATTTTAAGTTCTTTTATTTCGGAGAGCCATCTTTTCCAGTCATTTTCGAGTTCTCCAGAAAATACATCATCCCAAGTCACCCCTTGAAGCCATAGCTGTTGCAATAAACGTTTAATTCGAATTACAAAGGGTGCGATAAATCCAGATGGATCAAAATGGCTGCTATTTTTAATACATTACGTTTGGTACAGTCTGTGTTCATGGAAGAGAGTAAGGGTTTTAATTCTAGTCCTAAGACATCTTCATCATTGTTGATCTCTGATTGGTTAAAGAAAGAAGCCTTTCTTTGATCTCATTTGATGCATAATGGTTTCTGGCCAAAAGCTCTTTTCCCAGATTAATACAAGCTGCAATATTATCCTCTCTTGCATCAATTTCTGCTTTTAAACTCTGATGATTATTCATTAATAGTTCAACACCAGAAACATCCCTAGGTTTTTCAGATGTATTCATTTTGCGAACTATGTCTTCCATCCACAACATCAAGTCTCTCACCATATTTAAAAATTTGAATAAGTCACTAGTATCAGATAGTTTCAAACGTCTCGCTTCACACATTGATAGGAGCTTCTGCCATGCTCCTACTCCTTCACGATTAGTGATTTCTCTTGCTTTATCACCAGCATAAGCACTCTGTAAATTCTGGAATTCTTCCTGTATTTGCTGCACAGCAGTGCCCAATGTCTGAAGATCATTTTCAAAGTTGGCATGCTTTCTCTGTAAAATGGAAACGCTGACACCATGTTTACCCAACTCATCAGACATTGAATTTTGTTTTTCTAATATTCTTCCTAACAAATCTTTGCAGTCATGGAAGGACTTATGTAATTTCCAAGTTTTCCATAGGCCTCAAATCTTACATAAATAATTACGGAATTTGACTGTGCAGCTGACGTGGCAAAATTGCAGAGTGAATACAGATTGGTGTTTGCTTCACTATAACGGATCATTTCTTCTGTTAGGTTGTCATACAGTCCAACACTTAGATAGGAAATGTTCAGCATGGCCTTCGCAGGTAGTAAGCAAACGTTTGTCTTTCTTAGCATGACAAAAACAATCACTATGTGGACGAATCCATTTTAAAAGTTTGGGAAGTCATTGCATGTAAGACAGACTGAACAGTGATGACTTGCATGCTTCAGAAGATGACACAAACTGAAATTTTAGAAGCAGTAAATGCTTTAAGATGTAGGGAGTAGCACTGGACAATAATAGCAGTGGGTGAAATTAAAAGCAGTGAATGAAATTATCTTATTAGATACTGAAATGTTAATATTACAATACATTCTTATTGGAAAGTAAGTTTCTTTTAAATAAATAATATTGTGAGTAGTTACCAATAGTTTATCCTTGAATACTTTTTATTTGGTATATTCTTACTGTAATCACATACGTCAAAATTAAATTGATAGAATAATTTTCCCCTCTCGATTTTCGTGCTATAAAATTAGTAAAAACGGGGAAAAAATCTGAGTATACATGGCAATACCTCTCCCCATATATATAGATATATAGACATGTATCTTCATGCAAAACAGCTAAGGAGAAGAAATGACATTTTTCTTTAAAAAATTGTATTAATAAATAGGATGAGAATTAAGTTCATTTTTAGACTTATGGTATATGAAACATACTCAATTAAAATAATGTCCAGAAAACTGTTTATGTAATGAGCAATTAAAAGGCAATTATATAGAGGATGTCCGCACATTGTTTTAGACGAATTTTATTGTATTTACAAAAATAATTTACCTAAAATTTTTGTGTTCTAATTGTTCCATTTGATAACCCTTATTCTTCACTGTCTTTCTGCAAAGTAATTTGCAAGACAATAAAACTCTTTTTAATAGCGGAAGAAGTAATTTATGCCAGTCTTCTTGAACAGCTTTCCAAAGTTCAAGAAGACTTGCAGGTCGACGTCTGGGTAATGCCCTTTTTAAAAATTCCGTAGACGATACAACAAGAAATTTAGAGGAATATGAGTGAAGAGTAGGGCCTTGATACCCGTTTTTTGTTCGATTTTTTCCAGAAAATTAACAGCTGATTTTGACGTTTGATTCTCGCTTTGTCTTGATACAGTTCTATTGATTCATGGCTCTGTGGGTAAAGAGAAGGTATATCATATTTGAAAATTGGGTATAAAATATGTTCATGATAATATGTGGAGTGTACTGTAACAGTTTTCTGCACTTTCTTTAATTTTTATTTGTCGTTATATCAAAAACCAATAATCATAAATCCCTTTGGAAAAATTTCCTTAAGTCCTTTGAACCATGTTTTCTTTGATTATAATAAATGGACCTCTTTCATTGAGAATTTTATTTAAATACACATAAAATTCATGTATTCTGACAATATTTTTCTATTTTCTTTTCGAACAATTGTTCCTCATAGAGATTTCTATTCGGCCTTTTGCTTTCGGCGATGCGTCGTGTTGAAACACGATGCAAATTGCGTTTTATTTTTCTTTCTTTTGCCTTTTTAAGATTCAAATTGGCATCAGTCACTTTACTTACAGTTGACACTGATCATTTTAATGATTATGAAACCATCTTTGATTTCGAGAATTTTCTTTTAACATTAAATTTCTTACCTTTGCAGCATTCGAAACATTCCGTTTTTTCATAGATATATATTTTGAAAATTTTTTCTGCTTCAGACCAAACTTTGACGGTTTTACTTTCTTATTGACACTATGACCTGCTGTTGCTTTAGGTACGGAAACATCACGGGTTTCACAACATTTTTACTTCTTTGTACGAAGTAAAAAGGAAGTATTGTAATCGCGAAAAATTTCGGATATTATATTTCAAAAATATCCATTTTGACGGTTATCGAATGCAATTAAACGATGGTTTTCCCTGACATCTGTACGTAAGGACAAAATGAAGGACAACTTTCTACCAAAAAAATTATAAAACTGATTTAAAATGGGTTCAAAAGAGATTTTCCTCGTAGCGTCTGTATGTACATTTGTATGTATCTCACCGAATAACTCAAAAAGGTGTAGCCTCAGAATGTTAACATTTTGTATATAGGACTGCTATAACATGTAGATGTGCACCTCCCTTTTTGGTTGCAATCGGCCGCACCAAAAATATATAAATATATGTATATATATATATATATATATATATCCGCTCTGTTACTCGGCTCTGTGAGCTCAGTTTTTTTATTGTTATATATTTGTAAATTGCGCCTTTTTTGCTTTAAAAATGATTGAATTATGTTGTTCGTATCTTTCGGTTAAGGTTTTTAGGCCTTTAGTTCACCTGCATGTTATAGATGTAGAATTATGAACAATTTGAAAGTTGTTTAATTGCGTCTAACCCTAAATTTTCTACATTTGTACGAAGTATTGTAATTGCGAAAAATTTCATGTATCATATAAAAAGAAAGCATTCTAATCGCGAAAATTTCGTTTACCATATTTCAACGAGAATATCCATTTCGATCGCTATCGAAATGCAATTTAACGATCTTTTTGCATGACATCTGTACGTAAGGACAGAATAAAGGACTCTTTTTTTACCAAACGAATTATAAAACTCATTTAAAATAAATTCAAAAGAGATTATTTCGTGGCGCCTGTCCGTAAGTGCATATGTATGTATCTCGCATCAGTCGAAAACGAGTAGTCTCAGAACGTTGAAATTTTGCATATATGACCGCTATAACATATAGATGTGCACCTCAGATTTTGGTTGCAATGGGCCGCACCAAAAGTATATAAATAAATGTATATATACCTCCACTCTGCTACTCGACTGAGTGAGCTCAGTTTTTACTTCCTTGTACGAAGTTAAAAGAAAGTATTGTAATAGCGAAAAATTTCAGGTACCATATTTCAACGAAAATATCTATTTTGACCGCTATCGAATGCAATTTAACGATGTTTTTGTGTGACATCCGTATGTAAGGACAGAATAAAAGGCTCTTTTCCCCCAAAATAATTATAAAACTGATTTAAAATGGATTTTGGAGAGTTTTTTTTGGTAGCGTCTGTGCGTACGCATGTACGCACGTATATATGTATGTATCTCGCATAACTCAAAATCGAATAGCTTCAGAACGTTAAAATTTTGTATATAGGGCTTCTAAAATATGTAGATGTGCACCTTCTATTTTGGTTGCAATCGGACCAAAAGTATATAAATATAGGTATATATATATCCACTCTGTTACTCGGCTCAGTGAGCGTAGTTTCTTTATTCTTATAAGCTTGTAAATTGTGCATTTCTTGCTTTAAAAATTATTGAATTATGTCGTTCTTATTTTTCAGTTAAGATTTTTATGCTCTTAGTTAACCTGCATGCAATAATTGTGGAATTATCAACAATTTAAAAGTTTTTAAGTGCGGCTAGGCCTAATGTTTGGTTATGATAGCGGACACATTCGTTTACATTTGAAGCTTAGCAGAATAGTGGAACTGTGGCCAATCTAGAGAAATTAAGCTTCGCAACAACAAAGTACCGTCTTCTTTTATTAGTGCGAATTAAATTATTCTTGATCCATTCTGGAATTATCATTTAAGTTATTAAATTATAGCATAGCGCCCACAACAACTCAGCATAGCGTCCACAACAAATTAAGTCAGTTTCTACGCCTTCAGTGTCTTTTTGACGAGTGAGATCAAAAGTATACTTTCAGTTTTATGCACCGAAAAATCTGCCTTTCTGCACTCCGGCCGTATTGCTTATTTTTGCGTAGAATTTGTAAATTTAGTTCTAAAGCCTTTTTAAAATTGTTTTAACAGTATTTGGTGTTATATGTTTTTATATATTTTTAAATTTTTAATACAGATATTTTGAGTTTTTATGTGTTTTCAGCCTTGTCGCGAAGTGAGAACTGAATTAATTGAGTTAGAAATATATCTCTAACGAAATTCGAGGAAATAAGTTTAAGTGAAAGGCAGGAATATAAATATAATTTAATATTCCGTATAAGGAAGTCATGTGGTGCACACATTAGATTTTTTAATAAATAAATACGAATAATTTTCTTCAGAAAGAGTACAAACGCAGAGTTCCGTTCATTGCTTCTTTAACAGCGCCATTTTGCATGAAAACAAAATTGTCAATTAGCAGACGATAATTTACAGTTTAAGAAATGTAGTTGTAGTAAAGAAAGTGTTTTCCAAGCAGGTGATTTTATTCTATAGAAAAGCAAAGACGTCTACAAAATGTCCGAACAGCCTCTGTATAAACCGAGAATTTTCTGCCTGGGACCGTGAAACAATAAGAAAACTCATAAACTAAGTAAGACATGCAATAATATAATGAATGTTAAATGCCCATTATAAATAATGTAACATCTTTGTAGTGCAGGCTTGCTAATTGGATTTGAACGTCAATAAGAAGAGATGATCACAATATTCGCTGTTGCCAAAGTACGTCTAGAATGCTAAATGTTTTTGAATCAAAACTGGAGTCTATTGTTTTTCTCAAGAGAGAATGTGTAGGATGTGGAAATAATCATGCGTTTGTCGCATCAGATAGGGACTATTTTCCCAACCATTTGCATTCCCAGTTGGTTAACCTTAGTTTTTTGGCTGTTGTTCATGCTCGTAAACAAAACCGACAATTTTTCTGTTTTAGTTACCTTTCCCTTGTTATTCTGAACCAACCTTGTCAGCAGCCTTGCTTGCAAAAAAAGGACTGCGTGGGCCCGGATGAAAGTCATTCCAATGGAAAGGGAAGAGAGGGGCTGCGGGATAATGTTCTTTACAGCGGGCTTTTGACCGGCCTGCGACGCAGTGTTTTGAGGCTCGAAAAAAAAGAGAGTTGGAATTTATGAGTTGTTCGCGTTCTTGAATATGTTAGAAGTGGTTGCTTTTGTGTGCAATGAAAAACAGGTTAAGCAATTCGCTCTGAAATTTTGTAGAAGATGGTAAAAGTGATTTCAAATGCAGCGTACATTCGAATTTCATTAGGATAGCGAAGATAGTTAAGATAGTTTTTCTTGTTTTGTCTGAAACTGAATCTCAGTTTTGTAAAATATTCTGGAAGGTTTGCAGTAGAACTTCGAGAGGCCTGGATTTATGAGACTAAGATGAATGCGAGTCAAGTTGAGTCAAAGTATTCATTCCGAATTCTAGCTCAAAAGAATCCGTTTTTTCATTAAAACCGTAGTTGTTAACCGATTGACCTTATTTTAAACTAGTACTGGTTGATTAACCAAAATTTTAATTTGTAGCATCATTTAAGCGTAAAACATTAATTGCACAAAGAAATAAATTTCAAAATATGTGTTGTAGACTTATCTCACTTGTTTGACAGTAACATCAGAACAATACCACAAAATTCACGGTGGCGAGGAGGGCAAGCTTTGCGCCTCTCGCTGGCAAGAGCATTGAAAACATTCAGTGATACATACAGGTGACAGTGTAACTTTGCTCATATCCGTCCCCCCCCCCTAATTTTGATGGAGAGCACCCCGAGGGGACAGTTAAAAGGGCCTACAACCCCTATTCTCCTCTCGCAAACCTCTCGAGAGGACTTTCGGCTTGACGGATATTTAAAGTGCCCCCATGCCGCAGAGACACTATACATTTACAAACATCCCTACCTTCTCTGGGATTCGAACCCACGCTATTCGGTACGGCAGTCAGAATTAACAGCCACTATCCTGGATGGGCGGATAAATTCAAAATATTAATATATAAAATTAAAAAAAACTGTTTAATGAAAATATGACATGAGAAAAATCTGTTAATCTGTACTCGAACTAAAAAAGTGGTGAATGATGATTCTCAACTACCCAGATTTGGCGATTGGGTCCGCAAAACACCAGCCCCCCTTTAAAAGGCGGTATATAAGGTACTCCCCCCGCCTTCTTCGCATGCCTTCGTGGTGTAGTGGTCAGGACATTCAACGCGTAACCGAGAGGTCGATGGCTCGATTCCCGGCAAAGGCGTTGTTCATTTTTCATGTCTCATGCTTCGAATTAACCTAATGTCTGTACACCTTGATAAATAAGCCCTAAGGCACATGATGGTAAATAATTCCCAACGTGGTAATTTCGCAAAGGAGAACACGGAGGCTAGGAGAAAGGGCGGGGCTGGTCAAAAAGCCGGAGACAGCAAATCTGAGAGATGAAAGAACTAGCATCTGATTGGATTGCAGGGATGGAAAAGACAAAGTGTAAGCCATTGCAACACGAATAAAAATTCAAATTATAATATCAAGAAACAAAAATCAATCGAATACAAAAATGGGGCAATAAAAATAAAATATTAAAGAGAAATCCCCCTTCCCCGAAAAAAGGGGACAACTCTATATCTCCCTTTTTACTGGGCCGATTGACGAAATTCAAATTGCGTTTTTTATGTCTCCAAAGCGCGACTTAGGATATATATTAGATTTATATTGTTCTAATATAGGTATTTTGACACAAAATCTGACTTTTTCTGAAATGACATGCCAATTCTTTTTTCATATTTTGATTCTACCACTCAAATTATGCCTAAATATTAAATTTTATAAAATTTGGTGCGAAATTTACGGAGAAATTCAAAAATTTATCTTGACGCATTTTTTTCAGTTTGCGCCAAGAATAATCCCCTTGACGAACTTCTTAATTTATAACAACATATTTTCCGTTCTTTTTTTCCACTGTAGACGAGCGGAAAAAGGTCATTGTTCATAATTTCAATTAATTTTAACAAAGTGCGTAAACCACATTTGGCGTTATTATCGCTTATAACAAATATGCCAAATTTCAAAACGCGCCAGTATGTAAAATCACGTATATCATAGAAAATTTTGAATAAAAGACTAATTTTTTGCAGGTGGGCCTTACTTCAAGAAGATGTTGAAACTTTTATAGGTTATAATTCAAGACTTTTTTTCGAAAAATTTATAAAAATTAGTTAACAATAAAAATTAAAAAAATAAATCATAAAAAATAAGCGAATTTTATTTAGAATGAACTTAAATTTCGAAACATGAGAGGAAGAATCAAATAAGTTTAATAAAAAAGGAGATATTAATAAATATATACGAAATTTAATTAACATGGAGGAGCTAACATTTTGAGAGCTAATTTTTTAAAAACTATTCGTGCTATTTTTACAAAACGTGGCAGTTTGGCATAATTTGAGTCTTAGAATCCAAATATGGAAAAACATTGGCATGCCATTTCAGAAAAAGTCCGATTTTTGATCAAAATACCTATGTTAGAACAATGCTATATATTAATCTAACGTATATCGCGATTTCGAGACATGAAAGCTCAAGTTGAGTTTCGTTAATCGGCCCACGGCCCAATAGAACGGGAGATATGGAACTGTCCCCCCTTTTTTTGAGCAGTGTACAGCTCAAAGCAGAACTATGTACAATATACGCAAAATTCAACCCGTGTAAAAGGAGTTTAAGTAGTGAAAATTATGATCACTATCAATGATACAATGATACGGTGATCCACCACTGGTCTCGTAAATCTATCCTCATGTAAGACTTCATAATTAAAGATATGCGAGTAGTTAACATAATCACTGGTGATAGCTTTGTTGAAGAAACGTTCATTGGTTCTTGGAAAATAATTTTTAAGATCTTCAATTTTGAGATCTTTATGAGGAGAGCTACTCTAAGGAATTTATTTTGAATAATTTGTAATTGATGAATTTGTCGAATTTATGTAATTTGTACTTGATGAATTTGATTTGTGGCAGTATTCCAAGCACGAGCCGCATAGCATAGAATTAACCTCATGCAGGCAATATACTAAGTATGCGTTTTGGTTTTGAGACTCAATTTAGAGTAGTTGGCAATGACAGGAAAAATATCTATTTATGAGGCCAATAGCTTTGCTACAAATACTGTTGATGTGATCATGCCATGAGAGACTTTAATTAGTAATAATTCGCAGATATTTTGCTACAATACGTTAATTAAGCAATTTCGTTAAATAAGATTACATTCCTATAATGTGTTTCTTTTGGATCTTGGAAAGGACAAGCAGTTGCGATTTATTGGCAGTAATTTTGGGGAATGTGTCTCATTACATCTTAATTTTTTATAATTTAAAGTGGTGGATAAAGGTATTTAAGTATGCATAAATAATTGGGAATGCAGTTCAGTTCGTATTGTTACAGATTTCGTATTTATTTAGCGATTTATTTAGAATTGTCATTACAATTGTTTTATTTCCCCGTGCAACGCAGACGATTTTTGAAGAGATAGCTACGTCTGAAAAGTAAAAATAAAAGAGCGCGTGCATTTAATATTTAATAAATAAATATCTCGTAATTGCTGTTGCCATCCAGAAAAATTGAGAAAATAGATTTTAAATAGCTTTTACCAGAATGTTCTAGTGAATAATTAAACAGCTTGTAAAAGCCGAATTGTTGTTTATTCATGCTGTAATTGATTGTAGCAACTTTGCTGTGAGATAGAATTAATTTCTCTATTTTTAAATTGAGCTCTGTTTAACGTTTGAGATATTGTGATGTACGAGTGTCTCTGAGGAAATATTTCAGCATTTTGTTTTATTTCGTGGGAAAAGAATAAATTTTATTAACTTTTTACCGATTTGTGCATTCAATACATTACGAACTCGTAAGCACGCAACAGTATATTAGCAACAGCTGAAAATGGTAATTATTAGAGTAAGATGAATATTATAACAACAACATAAATGTGAAAAAGGGGGAAAGTTCAGGAGAAACAATGTTCGATGCATTCTGTGTCACCGACAAAAGAATTGAGATCTAATGCGTGGCAAGTTCCATCGCAGTTCTTTAAATCATAGCTGAAAGAATGTATAACGTCTTTCAATTCATTTAAAAAAAATTCGCTATTTTCTTTGGTATCGGATCTCTAACATTTCTAACATCTTTAACTGTGAGTAAATTACGTTAAGAAAATTGACTTGTCTAATCAGAAATTAACTTGCCTAGTTAGAAATCCCTTATCAAAGGAAGTAATAAATTGTTTTTTAAATGAGTGAGTGAGTTAGTGTATTGGTATGATGGCTTTCGACTGCGGACATGAATCAAACGGAATTATATAACATTACAACGGGAGAAAACTCCGTAGTAACACGGTTAAATATTACATACTAATGGCAGTTTCCATAACTTGGTAACTGCAGGCATGAATCATTATTCTGATTATGCGTAGACTGTGTAATTATGCGTACACTGTGCAAAGATATGTTCATTTTAAAATTATTTTGCCATATTGCTGTGGAACTGAAATTTATGGTTTAAGTGCGAAGAACATTGTGGCGACATCATTCGCGCTGATGAAGCGCCATCAGCGAAACTTCTCTCATGCGTTTTTCTTTTCACCAGAGTGGCAACAGTAAGCCTTAAATAAGAAAAAGAACATTGACTGATTTTCTGTCTGTATTATTCCATGTCCAAAAAATGTAAATAAATATTAATCTTCTTGGAGTCAGAGCGACCTTTAAAGTTTCCTATGTTCCAAACTTTCACACTGGTGACCCGGATGCGATCCAATTCAACTTATGAAGTGTAAAGATGGAAAAAGAACGTACGATGTTTTTGTAATATAACGAGACTGAAATACTCTTAAAATGGTAAGTCCATTTTAAAAATTCTTGTTCTATATTGCAATATGCCTTCAGATGTAATGTATGCAATTAGAATTCTCTGGCATCAAATG
>KK120396.1:28653-40116 GCA_000611955.2 Stegodyphus mimosarum | reverse complement strand
TTTCCATTAGTATTGCTGAAAGGTATAACTTTCTGCCCAGTTATTTGCCCTTGTTTGAGGGGGGGGGTTAACACGAACAATGTAGTTTTCCATTAATTTCCAAAATTAATTTTAATAATTTCCTTTAATACATAAATAAAGGCTTGAAATACTTTTCTGATATGATAATCGATTATCCTAACTTATCCTCGCCCTACTTAGTTCAAATAATCGAAAGTTACTTCCTAAATATTTGCATGTTACCTATATTTGCATTTACCCCTGCATTTTACCTATATATTATTTTGGTGAATAATTTGTGTAGCCAAATTTGTGAGAAATAGCCAAACTTGGCGACCATTAGGCAACATTTTGGTCTCTCCCCGGTATCACTGTAATCGGCATAGCAATTGAATAACTGTAATTAATGTTCCGTGTAGTTGTAACCGTAATTCGGCTCTTATATTCCTTCCAGTAATTTCGAGAATTAGAAAGTACTAGAAATATATCGGTGGCCGGATGTAAACTATATCCGACCGAAGAGATATAGCTGATTTCGGTCTTTAGTTCAGCGTGCGTCAAAGTATTGAAATATCTTTGAGTTTCACTCTTCAGATACGATTTCCATTGCCTTCTTCTTAACCTTCATAGTAGATTGAAGTGTAACAGTTGATTGTACTTTGTGATATTACGAAGAGTTGCACGATTATTGGTTTGGAAAACTCAAGATTTCTGCAATGTTTCTTTTCATAAAGTAAATTTTATCAATCTATCATCGGAGATGTGTGCATTCAATTTATTACGAGTCCATACGCACGAAATAATATGTTGATAAATTAAATATCTCGAGAAATAACCGTTTGATTGAGACATAAAATAGAGCAGAAAGGTCTTACAAATTTTGACTTAGTGCAATTTCCTTTATCAATGGAATAGTAGAAAATGCTTGAAAAAGCATAACTTAAAAATTTTCGCAGCTACGAAACTATGTGACGGCAGAATTAAATTCGATAATTTCGTATATCTATTTCAAAATACGTTAAGCACGATCTTCCGTATTTATTACAGTCAAATACTAAAAATCCGCCGACCTGAAATCCGCCAACTCCTGAAATCCGCACTGCCTCTCAAAATATAAACGTTGAATTTATAGGTTCCAGAAACCGCAGAATGGAGAATGAAATACCGAAGAAAAAATATTTATCCAAAAATTATGTCAGAATTACCGAATAATAATGATTCTGTGTTAGTGGCAAAAAAAATCTTAGCCCAGAAGAGGTTTTTAGTATGGATGATGTGTCCAGATGAGCCAACACTGGCATATCAGATAACCGATGATGAAATCATTGGCTCTGTTTTGAAGTCGCCACAGCAAGAAAACGATTCCGACACCGACACAGATAATGAATTTGATAGGAGAGAGAAAATATTTTTTAATGAGGATTTGGAACATGGTGAAAAATACCTAAAATATTTAGAACAACAGAGCTGTGTCACAGAGCAAGAGATTATGACCCTGTAGAATTAAAAAAAAAAAAAAAAAAACTTACTCTAGATTACACCTAAAGTTTTAAAATAAACCTTTATCAGAAAAATGTTTGAAACAAGTAAAAAAAAAATAAAATATTTTATGCTTTATTAGTATCCCTTATTTTTACACGTCTCTATTGTATATGTCTTTAAAGCTTTAAAATATTACTGTAATCACTAATATAGATGAATAATATAATATATATATATGTAATAATTTAAAGCATGTAATAAAATAATGTAATAATGTACGTATATTACTGTGCATAATAATTTAAGTAAATGTATCTAATATGCCTTATTTATTTTGCACTTTTAGTCTGAATATTATGATTTGGCTTTTCTGTCCTGAAGTCTGCAAAATCCTAAATCCGCACAACCACTGGTCCCAAGCATTGCGGATTTCTGGACTTCTACTGTATTTATAGCACCTTTAAATCTGGGAGCACCGTATACTTCTTCTGATGGGCACAGTTTACATGCCACATTTCTTACAGTTGTACAGTCCCGAACATCCTTAGTTTATTTTGAAGTGGAAATCGAAAGAAGGAAAGCCAGTTTTTGCTAATTTCTGTAATTTGTAATCATATTCTCTGCAGCTTATTTTGGTATTCATCTATCGGCCTACGTGTTTTATTAATACTCTTAATTGACAGTCTACTAAAGCTTTTGAAACGAATCTGAACATGTGTTAAAATAACACAGTTTTCAAGTCTCTGAAAGTTTTATTTCATAATATGTTCAAAAACAGCAAGATCAGTGCTATCTATATTATAAATATTATCATTACTCTTTTAATAATATCATAAAATTAAAATTTCACAGTTCGTGCATTCATTGTTAGAACATATTTCATTGTTTCGTGGTTTTCCTGAAAGTCTAAGCAGAGTAGCGCAGCCAGCTTTTATATATATATTTTTAAAAGAATAGCTTGCTTTATAAGGTATTTTCTCCCTCCTTTCTGCATGCCGTCGTGGTGTAACGGTAGGCCTAATGGCAAACCGCACATTGAGTTGGTCAATGTTAACGAATTTCGCTTACTGCGCATGCTCAATAGTGTACCGTTGGCGTGGGAGACATTACTGGCGAATAAAAATAAAGAACTCTACACAAGCCTGTTCGCCATTTAGGCCTTAGCGACTCTTTACGATTGCCATACTATGGACACTTTTTTTGTGCCTATTGCACTGTCTTCTGTTTCATTTCATTTCGGTTTATTTTGTTCATAAACATTGCATTTAATATCAGTTATTTGTAATAATTTCTTGGGCTTTAATTCAGTAATTTAAACTAGATATATTCCTTAAGTTTTCAAAGTATTTATGAATGGAACGCATGGTAAATAATCGATTGCTTTTATTCTTCAAAAGTATAATGAATAAACAACATCATGTAATGTTTCCTGTTTTTTAATCCTTCTTAAACGAAAATTTAGGAAGTCTACAATTGATATTTACACCTAAGTAATGAAGCAACGTACATCCTAACAAGTTTTAATAATGAACTGTTTACGTCCAGATAGCAGAATATCAACCATATACCATATTTATCTTCTTTTAAAATTACGCGAAAGTCTAATTGCGCCAAATTCTCTTCTGGGCTTGCGCAGTGTGCGTACTTCGTTTAATATTGTTCAACTGAATGTGTGGTCTGCCATTACGCGTAACGGTAGCACACTCGGCGCGTATTCGAAAAGTCCAAGGTTCGAGTCTTGACAAGGGCACTGCTCGTTTTTCATGCCTCCTGCTACCAAATAACCTAATGTCTCTACAGTTTAGTGGTCATACACGCACTCATGCCAAAACATACTAATTAACATGTAAAAATATTTAGTAAGTGCTTTTACAGAATTAGTATATGAAGCTGAATAATCCTTGAAGCAAATTTATACAAAATAAATCTCATAATGCCTTGTGGATAGCATTCTTCATTTTCTTGAGTTCCACCAGCAGCCGAGCGGTAAAGTCCTTAAGACTGGTACGTTGGTCCGAGGTTCGATTCCTGCGAACCGGCTGGCTGCGTGGGGGTTTTCGTGGTTTTCCTGATGTGTAACGTGTCTACGAATCAGTTTCAATTACAAAGTCCTCCATAAAAGCATAACTCCCCTTAGGTAGAGAGCCCTCAAGGCTTTAAAGAACGAACCAAAAACACTAAACCATTTTCTTTAATTATTATTTTAAGTTTTTACCACTCAATATATTTTTACGGTTTCTCATCCACTATCCTCGCTATTCATTGTTATCAGCCTGATTCTACGGGACGAAAATTTCAGACAATTTAAGCTGCTCAAAGAGACTTGAAAATCAGTTGATGAAAGATACTTAAACGGACATTGTCCCAATGTTTTCAGGAATATCGAAAGGTCCGGGAGTCAGTGTGTGTCCCGACATTTCGAAAATAACTAATTTTTTTACACTTAAAAAGGAACTATCCTGTAAGCATTTTCTGCGTATCTTTCGAGCATAGTTTCAGTATACAAATTGAATAAGATGCAATTGTATTCGAAGTCCTTATTTTCAATTAGGACATATTCATTGAGAGTTAAAAAATATATTTAAGTTAAGTATCACGCTAATACCCTATGCTTATATATTTACTCCAATTTTTTGATCTTTTACATATGATCATAAAACATTTGAAATCCCACATAAAATAATTAATTAATATTTTTTATGTCTAATGTCCTAATGTTGTCTACCACGCAGCAACACGTGTTAAACTGTATGAACTGCTCAATTAGTTTGCAGAATCATTAGGATTTTTTGAACCAGGAGGCATGAAAAATGCGCAATGACCTTGCCAGGACTCGAATCTGGATCTCTCGAATACGCACCGATTGCGCTACCGTTACACCACGAAGACATGATGGAAGCAGGGAGAACTATCTTATATAGTTCCCCTTTTAAAGGTAGACTGGAGTTTAGTGGACCCAAACGCCAAATCCTTGTGGTGAATTATTGTCCACCAGCTTTTAGTTCGGGTGCCTCTGTAAACGTTTACGTTATTTGGAAGCAGGGGATATGAAATCTGGGTATTAACCTCGTCCGGACATGAACCTAGACCTCTCGAATACCACAAAGGGCTGTTGGAAAGCCATGTTGATATCTTGAATTAGTAGCGATTAGATTTCTCTGGCGTTAGGTGCTTCTAGCCATTAGGTTTGGTTTCGCCGACTTCTACGAGTCAGATCTTTCCTGTGCGTTAAATTATCCTATGAGCTGTTAGGCTAAACTTACTCAATTTTATTTAAAGTTCATTGTTACCTGTTTTGAGTTAAGCCAGAAGTGTTGGCATTGTATACGCTCAAGTGGGGGCATCTGTGAAATTATATTGAGTGAATAAAGTATTCTGTACACCCGTCTTCCGACATTTTATCCTATTTAAGACCTGGGGATAACTCCTGATGCAGTCTTTTAGGTCTTCTAGTTTATACTACTGAAGAAAACGAGACTTTGTAATTTTAATATAGTTTTGTTAAATGGAATTTCTTTAGCCAGATTCTTGAAGTTAAAAAAAATGACACTTTCTAATACTGTAGGGTATTTACCAAAAAAAAAGCGTGCTTGAAAATAATCTCCATTTATATTTTATTCTGCTTTCTGTATAATAAGGCTAAAAGGGAAATTCTATGCATAAAGCTGATAAAACTCTTTAAATTTATCATTACTAGTTATCGCTGAAACATTCTGCTTATCTTTTAATACGTCTGTCAAATATTAACGCTTATAATTATCATAGTCCACGAGAATTCTATAATAAATTACATTTAATCTTATTTAAAATTCATCCAACCCGAAATGATTTTTTGCTTGTCTGAATAAAAATCAATTTAAATAAGAGTAGTAATTAATTTTTACCCCTTCGATGTCGATACAGTTCCAGCCAAAGTATAAATGGTTTCGACACGTGATATTACAAACGAATAACAGGAAAATCTCATTAATATTCATTAACTGGCAGAAAAATTATCTTTATCTTTCGTCTCCCTTCTTCATGCACCAGTTGCTTGAAACTAACCAAGGAAATCAGCTTAAAGGTACATAGAAGGAAAAATTGATTCCACTGTCACATGATTTTTATTTAACCTTATAATTTAATATATGCTTAGGTTGACGTTTCAGTTAATAGCTTTATTAAGGATACCAAAACGCATGTAGTCGGATTAAAAGTACAAGAAAGGTCAAGAGTACACATTACCAAGGAATTTCTTTTTCTTTTTCTTTTTTTGGCTTTTCAACAGATGAATATTATTAAGCTCGATTAGCTCAGTACACACAAAACGTTAAAAAATATCCCTTTGGGCCCATATGAAAGCTTTCACTTTATTTTTAATTAAATACCACGTTCTTCATACATAAACCACATAAAATTCAATTCAATAGCAATATCACAAAATATTTAAAAATAGCATATTTTTAGAATTTCCGATACACAGTCTGATAAAAATGTTTTCTTTTTCGTACACTGTTGCCATTGCTCGCTTTGAAATCGTCGAGTTTGTTAATCAAAAATTCCTTAAAGATTTACAAAATTTGAAAGAGATAAAAAAAACAAATTCGAAATTGAAAATTCGAGCTTCCACGGGCCCATGTTTGGGTTGGAGGACTACGTTATTCAAAATTTTATGATTCTATGTACCGTTGTTTTTCCCAATGCGCAAAACATTCATGCAGATTCTTCATCATTTAGTTTCTTTAAATCTAATACATGGGGATAATATTTGGTAGCAACAGTTTGAAAAGTCAATTGACGTAAAATACCGTTTTGAAATTAATAGTCCTTCTGGGCTAACGCTCTTTGGGCTAAAAACCCAATCAACATTCATTCTTAGTTTCGTACTTCAAGAAAGGCAAAGCTCAATATCTTGGTTTACTCCACAGGAAAATGTTGTTAAGAGAACAATTAAAGCAAAAGGATATTCAACTGAGTATTAAATGACGTGGTTTAAATTTTTGTATAATTAATTTTCTCTACGTATTTCAGTTTCCACTTTTATGACTACTATTCTTATAACAATTCGTCATAAATGTTTTTTTTCCTTTTGATATGATTCGTTTTCAGTGAACATGCTATTTTATCGTAATAAAAAAGTGATGTTATAAGCCGGCGTAAAATAAAAGAGAAAATCTTTTACTTTATATTTTAGCACCTTTAGACATTCATGTTACGTTCCCCAAACTCTTCAATAAAAGAAATTTTAAGCAGCATCGAAGAATTAAATTCATTTGGTGATTCCTTTGTAAGGTTTTAGTTTAAACTAGCAAAGTTTTATGTTAATTTCCACTTTCCTATGAACTCTTATTTCAACTTCCCGTTAGAATGAGCGCGCGTTTCAGCTATATGCTAATTTGAAGTGGAGCCAAGTTTGTATTTAAAAGGTTAGCGAGGAACTTCTCGGTGTGAGAGAGCTTTTAGTCTGAGATCACTGGGTCTCTGTTCGACGTCCACCTGAATAGCTAGTATTTAAGTTCTAAGCCTTAGCGCTGTTACGCTATTACTTATTGAAGTAATCTAAGTGCGTTAGTATTAGCTAAATCTTGCTACGCACCATTGATCGTTTAGCATACAGGCCAACCTCGCGTTTATAGCTCTGAGAGCAACGACTTCTTAGTTTTCTATTTAACTTTATTTTAAATTATTTGATTGTTCAGTTTAGACCCAAGTGCGGTCATTATTTTCTGTTATCCCTTCCGAATTGGGAAGTGGCTGTAAATATTAGTTTAATAAAAGGGTAATTTTAAAACCCTCCCTGCGTGCAGTTATTCTACCACAGAACATAGCTGCATTCAGCTCCCTGTTCGAGATCAGGACTTTGTTACAGTTACGAATATGTTCGCCAAAACTATGCACAGAACAACCAATCCTGACACCTTCAGCAGAGTTTTAGTTTCTAGACTTTATACAGTCATGTCCCCCCGCCAAAAAAAAAATAATACATTTTTTATGCTGTACTGCAGCGTTTTCTAATGTATTGTAAAGTATATTTTTATAACAGTTACTTTATGGGGTAATTAATCCTTCTTGAGATTACTTTTCTGTTCTTGGACTTAAGCGACTATTAGCTTGGCTGTTCCCTAAGTTCCTCACCTCTTAGTTAATGGAATACAAGTTACGAACACTACAATATCACAAGTATAAATAATGGTCAGCGAGAAGGCTAAAATTTCACAATATACCATTTGCCTACAAAAATAACTTTTTTCTGCAAGGGAACGTACAAGTTTGGCATTATCATTATTTTGCAGCTTTGGGATTTTTACATGGATGTACACAACAACCAGCTACAGTAAAAACGCATCTAATGCCTTAAAAAATTACATTAACCTGATATACACTTATAAAATAACACAGTTAATACATTTCATAGAGGACATAAGATGTAGAGACATTAGGTTTTTTTTGAAACATGAAAAATGAGGAACGCTCTCGCCGGGATTCGAAACTCGGATCTCTCGAGTACACGCCTAGTGTACTGACGATTATACCACGAAGGCATAGGCGGGAGAAATAACTTATAAAAGTAGATTAAGAAAGACTCTGACTTCTCAAGAGTTGAAAAAATTTGAAAGTACATCAGATCCAAGGTAGCGAAAGCTTATACAGATGTAATCATCACAGAAAGGAAATTCGACTTTCAGTGACCAGTCAAAGTTAAATCTCATAAAAATATTTTGTACTTTGAGCGTAAGAATCAAACACTACAAATGAGAAAAGAGATGGAAGGAGCACTGAGTCTTTAAAAAAATTATGACAAGGTATTTGTCCCTGCTTCTTAGCATGCCTTCTTGACGTATTGGTCACCACAGTTGGCGCGTATTCGAGAGGTCCGTGGTTCGAGTCCCGGCCAGGCCGTTGCTCATTTTTCATATCTCCTGCTTTCAAAATCTAATCACCTAATCACTTAATGACTTTGATACCTAATGACTCTACAAAGGGAAGCTGTAATGCACAAAAATTAAAGTACTATATGTTACAGCTGGAGAACTTTAAAAAAAATGGCGTATCAGTAGACAAAGGATTTGGGTTCTGATTTTACAAAACTGAATTTTAACAGGAGTGAGGCAAGAGTTACGAAATTATCAGTAGTTAAATATTAATTGAAATAATTAAATGCAAACACTCACACTGAAATAAGCGTAAATTGACTTAAAATAGGAAATGATCATATCTTAATTTCAGCGACACTTGTATTCAATATTAAACAAAGGGAGAAGTTTAGTATTAAACAAATAGAATAAAAAACAAAGGGAAAAGTACTTAAAAGCGGCGAAATTCGACAGTGTATTTTTAACTCGTAATATTTTGGTGTACAGTTTAAATTTATAAGCATGTTTAGTTAAAAGGGATCTCCCTATACATGCATACATAAAATGATTCAAAAACACTCGGCCGAAATGCAAACGATGGAAATAAAAAGATTTCCTAAATGGATGGTGGTGAGCAAAATAGGTATTTAGATGGTACAGGCCACTGTACGTTAGCAGATAAAATCGTTTTGCTGACCTAAATCATCGATCCTCGGGGGATTTTCTATCATCCTTCATAGCAGGTATTTATGAATTATTGTCTATACCTTCTTTTAAATAGCTGTTCCGTTTTGGTAAAACGCACATCAACGACAATCACTGTTACCATGTGGTGATAAATACTGATCAAATTTTGTTAAATTCCTAAATAAAATGACGATTTACTTCGGAAGAACGCTTTTAGTTATAGCTCATCAGCGCTCTGTACCACAACAACTCCCATTTCTGCACAAGTATAAATGGCAAAATCTAACTATCAACCCTCACTACCTGCCTTTACAGTCCAGATGTTTTTGAATAACCCTCTGTCTCTCTCTCTCTCTATATATATATATATATGTTACGGTGAAACATCGAAATCTGGAGAATGTCGACTTTCACCGGTGAATGTCAACATTCACATAGTCGCTTGATGTATGTCCGAAATATTTTCCAAATACTCATATTTCTGACTTACAACGGTGAATGTCGACATTCACCATGTGCTAACGGTGAATGTTGAATATATAAGAATACTATATTTTCTTCTCCGTAATTCAGTGGCGAAAAAACAGATTTGAGACTTAAAATAAGAACATAAGAACTTAAAATACAGAGTACATTCAAAAGAAGAAAGGAAAGTAATAGAAGTTAAAAACTTAATTAATTATACAGTACGTTCTAAATGAGAAAACAAAATAATAGTTATAACAAACTTACTAAATTATGTGATTCAAATCTTATTTATTGCAACAGCTTAAACTATTAAGACACTTTGAATTGCACAAGTGGCCCTTGCTTTTACAACTGCATTTATGGGAAACGGTCAGTCGCCTCTCTTTTCGACCTACAACATATCTGTGATTGTCCACATACACCGGTGAGGGTCCGAATGTACAAGAATGTAATGCAATATTCGATCTTTCACCGACGTATTTGGTCAATATTGACATTCTCCGGTGAAAGTCGACATTCTCCAATTTCGGTCTTTCACGGTAACGTATATATGACAGTGTATGTCTACAAAAGCACATATTTAGTATGAGTTTCGCATCTGGCTGGGCAAAACCACATTATATTTTAAAAGACATGTATTACTTGGCCAATAGACAATTCCGAAAGCGCAAATTAATCAGTCAGTTTTAATTGCTTAGGCATCAGTGGTTCAATAGAAAACTGATTTTTCAAACTGATGTCACTTAACGAAACAATACCATTATTAATTCCCTATACCTACCGCCATTTCTTTAAAAAGTATTTCTGAAAGACATCCTGTTCTTAAAATTTGCCAAATTATGAATCTATTATCTGATTTGGAAAAAATATTTGCCATTCCGCTTAAAATATGGCTATCGCACAATATATACTTTTTTTCTTAAACTTTCATTTTTTATTTACAAGTTCGCACGCGACAGATATATGTTATGAGTATGTAGAGACATAAGGATTTTTTTTGGAAGCAAGAGAGACTGAAAAATGTGTAATACCTTCACAGGAACTCGAAAACCTCTGACCTCTTTAATACGCGCCGAGTGTGCTGACCATTACACCACCAAGGCATGCTAAGAAAGCGGGAGAAGTACCTTATATACTTCCCCTTTTAAATGGCAATTAGCGGACTTAATTCCCAAATCCTGTAAGTGGAGAATCATTACCCACCACCTTTTAGTTCGGGCTCCACTGTGGAGACATTAGTTGTTTTTGAAGCAGGAGATATGAAAAATGAGCAATACTCTCATTGGGACTTAAACCTCGAATACGCGCCGAGTCTGCTGAACATTGCACCACAAAGGCATGCGAAGACGGCGGGAGAAATACCTTATAAGTACAATGAGTAAAAGCATAATTAAGACTTCATGATTACTTATATGATCGATTTTTATGAACATTTGATACAACTTTACGAACTCCATGAACCGTGTTCTGAATAAACTTTATTTTATTTCGATTTACTTTTAATTTTGTAGTCCTCTTTCAGGTAAATATGTTTCAAAATTTATATTTTAAAATTATGTATTACGATATTAAAAATTACAATTGATTTGGTTATGTTTACCTAAAATAAAAATAAACCCAGTTAATGATGAAAGCATCGCAATAGCTTTTAACCACTAATAAAGACCAGGTCACCCATTAACGGAACGGAACGGAGCTGACATTGAAGATATCGAAAAATTTAAATATCCGCTGTTGTACCAGAAAGAGATTTCTAAAGATTTTCCTCTTTGGCTGTCTGACCACCGCTTGAGGAAGCACAAAAAGGTAGAAAAGTCCTTTAGAAATATGTGCATTTAATATACCCTCAACAATATCTTCATATCTAAACACTTCAAATGCAACTCCATCATTTAATTACGAATGTCGTGTAGATTTATTGAAACCACTAGATTAACTACTTTATTGAAACTCTTAAACTAAAACGAATTTATATATATATATTATTCATAAT
>KK120396.1:10929-28588 GCA_000611955.2 Stegodyphus mimosarum | reverse complement strand
TATAAATTATAAAAAGAAAACTCTCCATATTACATTTCCAAGCAACGGAAATTCAATTTAAAAACATTGTCGAAAATTATAGAATTTTCAATCCTCCTAGCTTTAAACACAGTTAAGAAGAAACTAAATTGCAAAAATGCCAAAATCAAAAGTAAACTTTTTAAGTATTGAAAAACCAGTTACTGTTATTGAGAGCAGATTAATCTACTTATCAAGAGGATAAACCAATCTACCATCAATTAACAGTAACTAAAATAAGAGAGAGTGTTTCATCTTACTTTCAAGTAAGCTTCAAATTATTTGCTAGATTCAAATCACTAACTGATACTCGATCAAAATAAAGATATTATTCACTAAACCAAAAGAATCCTGTTAAAAAGCAAATAATTTTTACGATTAAAATTTTTAACTAAGAACACAAGTAATTTAAACGAGATGCTTACTTTAGAAGACATATCCCCTACACTCTCTTTTCATTTCAATACAAAATTAGATTAAAGTACACATTTTAAAAAATCGTAAGAAGATAAAAAGAAATAATCCAAAAACTTAAAGTTCAAAACTGTAGTAAAAAACAAACTAGCTTTTCAACGATGTTTTTAAATTGAAATTCCATTGCTTGGAGATGTAATATGAAGAGTTTTCTTTTTATAATTTATATTGAATTATATCTATATATAGGATCAATGTAACTTCAATAAAATATAAAATAGAAACAAATATGTAAATTCAATATAATGTTTTATCTGCAGACTGCTGAGAGTGACTACAAATTACACATATTTTAAAGACTTCAGGAATTCTGAAAAGTATCTTCGGAAGTTCTTGCCATCGTTCCCTGCTATTTTGAAATTTATCTTAATCAGTGCAGTAATTAACTCATTTTAACGAGGCGGTTAAAAGGTATATAGACCCTAATTACCAAATTGAAATTACCTTTAATTTCCGCTTCACTTTCGTACGGTTAACCGCAAATTATGTAATGAATACTTGAAGTTGCCTCATATCGACGTTTTCAAAGTTGCGTAGATTTCTAATTAAAAATAAGTTTCTTATATAATTGCTGCACCTAATTTAAATATTTATTCAGATTAGTTTACAAATTTGAAGCTGACACATTATTTTTCAATAAATACTAAGCGGACAATACAACGAAAGCTGAGCCGAAACATTCGCCAATTGACTCGAACTCTCATTTTGAAATTCAGATTATAAAAAGAATGCGAATATTTGTGTTTGCTGTTCTTAAGTTTCAGATTTCATTGGTAATATTTTACGCATAAATATGGCATCTCATTACTTTTTAAACACTGCTGGTTTCCTCGTATTACAACCAAAAACAGTCGAATGACGTAAGCATTGCCTTGCTTTTTAATCACTGTTGAATTCTCGAATGACGTCAGCACTCCTTGAATGTGAAAATTAATCACAGTGTTATTTAATTTGAAAGAATTATTTAATGTGGATTACATTTATAAGCTGTTTCTACCCGTTCTTAGCATGATTTCGTTTCGTGGTATAGTGGTCAGCACGCTCGACGCATATTCGAGAGGTCCGTGGTTTGAGTTCCGGCGAGGGCACTGCGTATTTCTTCAAATATCTCCTGCTTTCGAAAAATAACTAATGTCTCTATAACATTGCTAGGATGTTTAAACTGAATTCACGCGACGCCCCCACCAAACTATAGCGCAGATCAAGCGATGAATGACAAATGAAAGACAAATACTCATAACTTTATTATTCGAACTGAATGAGTAACCACTTATATACACCTTTTGAACGAGGTGGAACATTATAGATTTGGAACGTTCCAGACAATGCAGAAAATTCTTGAGGAGGAAGAGGAACGTTCTGGACAATGGAGAAAATTTTTTAATATATCGATCTTGAGGAGGAACGTTCTGGACAATGAAGAAAATTCTTCAATATATGGATCTTGAAGAGGAACGTTCTGGAAATGGAAAAAATTCTTCAATGTATGGATCTTGAGGAGAAGGAGGAGCGCAGCGATGGCGGCAGAAGAATCAGTAGTTGTAGTTAGCAGTAAGAATAGGTTTCATGTAATATGATAAAGAATATAAATATAAATTCTGTTGAAACTTCGAAAAATTACATTCCATGTAGTCAGTTTATAACACTGCCTTTTATTTCCTTGCAAACATGTTAAGATACAAAATCTCTTGTTCACTGCATTTTAACTCTTACCTTATAATACCTCATCCATATTAACAAAAGCTCGGTTAAAAAATATGAAATACATTAAAAAGTATAAAAAATACTTTCTTATCAACAGCAGAATTTTTTAAAATTATATACTACATTCTACTGAGGATGTAGATCGCTACTGATGTCATGATATACAAGTAACATTTTTCTTATATCGTCTTTGTGATATGCATAGAAAAGCATAATGTAATTCTAGTAATATTAAAAAAGACTATGTCTTTTATAATTTAAGAAATTAATTATAGTATTTCCTATTACTTACAATATTTATGCATATTGTTCTTAAAAAGAAAATATTTATTGAGATCCTTTCAAATTCAAGTTGGTTAAAATATAATAATTTAATTATTATTTGTTAAAAACATCATTTATAAATTAAAAAAAATCTTTCTTCAATGTTACTTAATAAACGTAACTATTATTCTCCTTTAAACATAACTAGTTCATTGAATATATGTCTTATTTTCTTAATGTAATTTTTCCCTAATTATTTGCACCAATATATGCGTATCCTTAGTTACTGTTTGCTTACTGCTCGAACAGGACAACGCCATTTTCAATCCGATTTTAATACAGTATATGGCATTATGAAGAATAAATTCTGTCGTTTAACTGATGATTATGTTCTGATAGTTACGGTGCAGTGTTTGGTTATTTAAAGATTTTCACTTTCGGAAAGCCGCCGTTTTATTTCTTTGTATAAACATAAAAAATAGTATTCGTTGGGTCACATAGGCCTCTATCATTCTTTTTCATGAGGTTCTATATCTCCTATCTTGCATAAGGGTCGACATCTCCATTAAAACGTAGCCAAAATGCATCGTTAAAATGAATTTTTAAGGATAAATCCAGCAATGGATGCTGTTATGGCTTTCGTTGTAAGGTATTAGTTTAAACTAACAAAGTTTTATCTTAATTTCTCTTTCCTGTGAAATCTTATTTCAACTTCCCGTTAGAAGAGAGCGCGTTTCGGCTTTATGCTAATTTGAAGTGGAGCCAAGTTTTGTATTTAAAGGTTAGCAAGGAACTTCTCAGTGTGAGAGAGCTTTTAGTCTCAGATCGCTTCGACACTGCTCGATGTCCACCTGACTAGCTAGTATTTAAATTCTAAGCCTTAGAGCTGTTACTCTAATACTTATTGAAGTAATCTAAGTGCGTTAGTATTAGCCAAATCTTGCTACGCACCATTGATAGTTTAGAATAGAGGCCAACCTCGCGTTTATAGCTCTGAGAGCAACGACTTCTTAGTTTTCTATTTAACTTTATTCTAAATTATTTGATTGTTCAGTTTAGACCCAAGTGCGGTCATTATTTTCTGTTATCCCTCCCGAGTTGGGAAGTGGCTGTAAATAGTGGTTTAATAAAAGGGTAATTTTAAACCCTTCGTACGTGCAGTTATTCTACCACTGACATAGAACATAGCTGCATTCAGCTCTCTGTTCGAGATCAGGACTTTGACACGGTTACGATAATGTTCGCCAAAAGTATGCACAGAACACACAGTCCTGATATCGTAATATCACTCATTTTATATAACATAAAAAATATTTATCTCACTTGATTATAAAAATATTAATTTTAATTAATTTAACACAAATTAATTTTAAGTAATTTAAATTAACAAAAACGCTGGAATTTTCGTTTTCATGAAATAGTTCAAATGATCATAATTCAAACATGCTATAAGATATTATTTAAACACACTGCCTGTTTCAAAGTTAACAAATAACACTCAAATAACATTGCATTCTTTATATCAAACATTATCTGATCTCCAACGTGAACTATAGACAGATACTCTCAGTACCAAAACAACAATTCCTAGGGAATTCTAGTACGGAAGAAAGTAGAAACAACGAACATCGAAAGGCAAATATAAATGGAAGCTTAAATTCTTATCAATTGATACACCAATTCTTTCTGAACATGCAATAGCAAAACAACAAAACACATTATGTATTTAAATCAAAATAATATCGAAACTATTGCTGAGAATGTCATCGACGCCCATATCATTTCACTTTTAAAAAGGAAGGGGGCCAATAAAAGATGCTGATGGGTGAAAAGTGAATCGCTTTCAACTTCAGAATTGGAGCCTGCCATAAATAATAAGCCGCGGAATTCTCGACTGTATGACTTCTGAGATTTTACTCTTGAAATCTATTTCTACCTGCCAGCCTTGAAGCCTTTAAAGCAAGAAACAATCATCTCCTTATGCCAGAGCTCTTTGGTGACGTTGGCATAATCCAATATGAATAAACCCCACTGCCTTTAACTCTTTCCGCAGACATGACAATATATTAAGGATGTAATTTATATACTGGATGCTGTCTAGTTGCGATTAAAGATGAGAATTGCCATTTAATTTTTCTATGGCATGTTTGTGACCTTTTAACACTATTATAACTAAATACAAAATACAGAGGCTGTTCGCACATTTTTTAGACGATGTATATTGTATTCACAAAACTAAATTACATATTCTTGTATTTTAAATGTTCTATTTGACATCCCTTATTCTGAACCATCTTTCCACACCGCAATTTCCAGGATAATAATGCCTTTTGAAGTGTCAGAAGAGATATTCTATCCCATTCCTCCCGAACAGCTTTCCAGAGTCCCGTTAGGGTTTGGGGACAACGTTTGGATAATGCAGTTTTTAAAAGTCCAAAAGCACAAAAACCTATAGGTGACACATCGGAAGATTTAGTCGGAATATCAGTGAAGGGTATGGCCTCGATACCAGTTTTTTGTTCCATTTCTTTTACGAAATTTACAGTGGATTTTGACGCGTGAGTGCTAGCTTTGTCCTGATGGAGTCTCACAGATGGATGGCACTGTGGGTAAAGCGATGGTATTTCATTAAGAAAAAGTGACGATAAAATATATTCCTGATAGTATTTGGAGTTAATCTTGACATTTTTTTTGCACTCTCTTTGTTTTTAACTTGCCATTATAAGAAAAACCAGCAATAATCATGAATCCCTTAGAAAAACTTTCTTTCGATTCTTTGAACCATGTACTTCAATTTTTTTTCTCCCCTTTTGTGATAATAAATTGCTCTTTTTTTGTTACAATCATTTTAATACACCCATGCTTCATCCATTGTGACAATTGTTTTCCATTTTTCTTTGAATAAGTGTTTCTCATATAGAATTCTGAAGCGTGTCCTGCGTCGAGCGATATGCTTTGGCAGAAGACGATGCACATTGTGTTTTTTCGCTTCCTTAAGATTTAAATCAACGTTTATCATTTTGTTTACAGTGGACACCGAGCATTTTAATGATTTTGAAACTGTGCTTTGACTACGGGGATTTTCTTTTAACATTAAACAACGTACCTTTGCAATAGTCGAAGATGTCCGTTTTTTCCTTGGATACTTGTTTGGAATTTTTGTCCCACTTGAGGCTTCAATCTGACGTTTTTTCCTTTCTTGTTGATGATATTACCTATCGACGCTTTAGATATCACAAAACCATGACTCTCGCATCGTTTATGGATAACGGAGTATGCATATTTCTCTTCGAAAGAGCGTCAATGAAGCCTTCGAACCACTGCTTTGTTAAATTCGCCATTTTGAATAAAAACAAAACGTTCAAGTCACAGACGATAATTTTGACTTTTGAAAACCTAGTACAATTGCAATTACTTGTTTTGCAGCAAACGATGTTTTATTACCGCTTACCGAAATCGTCTAAAAAATGTGCGAACAGCCTCTGTATCAACTGAATAATGAGAAAAAATAAAATTAAAAAAAATCTGAAAGCTTTCAGATAACGTTTTGTGTGTTACCTTCATTTATTAAATATCCTGTTCTTGCCATTTAAAACCATAAAATTCAATTCAACAGCAATATCACAAAGGATTTAAAAGAGCGTATCTTTAGAATTTCTGATACAGAGTCTCACGCGCAAAAGTTCTGTACAGTGTTGCCATTGCTGGCTTTAAAATCGTTGAGTTTCTTAATTAGAAACTCATAAATGCTTTACAAAATATGAATTAGATAATAAAACAAATTCTAAATTTGGCCTTCCAGATGCCAGTATGCGGGTGCAGACGTACTTTATTCAAAATTGTATGGCTCTAGGTACCGTTGTTTTATCACAATGCGAGAAACATGCATACATTTATGCAGATTTTTCATTATTTAATTTCTTCAAATATAATACACGGCTCTAATATTTGGAGGCAACAATTTAAAAATGGATTCGCCGTTTACAGTGAATCAACGCAAAATGCCAAAACGAAATTAATAGCCCTTCTGGGCAAATTGCCCCTTTACGCTAAAAATAATTTTATCAATTTTCGAATGCTTAAAAACACTGCTCAAACCAGTTAGGGGATATTGAGAGCTCGGTATGAAGTGACCATATATTTGATAACTTTTTAACAAAAATGGTATAGAAGATGCTAAAAAGGAAAATCATAACGTTCACAAAGTTGCGAATATGCAAATTTTGCCCGTGACGTCGAAAACTACGCATTTTAGATAAGGAGTAAAACGTGACCTGCAGCATTTCTTCTGTAGGAGGAAATTAAACACAACTGACACGCATTGAATGTTTTGTAACAGTGTGTACGATATCTCAGCAAAGATAAATTAACTGCATCGGCAGCCTGGAGGGCCATCGGTCATTTAGAAGCAAACCGTTGTAGCAGAGGCGTTAAGTTTCATTTCCAGACTACAGAATCTGTTTTTAGAAACTGGAAATTTTCGCTGAAGATCTGATCAAGATCTTATGACTGCAACAACGTAACACTAGCGCCAAGAAAAAATCGCACTATGAACGTCACGTTCTTGCAACAGCACTTTCACAGTGTCATTGATGTACTTTCACAGTACCACTGCTTTGAGTTTCGACTCAAACTGTTCGAAACCGACTCTACCATGTGGGTTTGTATGTATTTGTTGTTCGTTGAGAGCAGCACCGCGCTGCCCGCAGAAGGTGGGCATACGGACAACTTAGATGGGGAGAAGATGAGTCGTGGAACTTTGCCTTCAGGTTCCCACTTTAGTGAACGACCTGACAATAGGCATATTCTCATCTGAGGAGAACCTGGTATATGGAATACTCCTGCATTTGTGCATTAAAGTGTCCGACTTGGCAAAGGCAGAGGGATGGTCTGAATCGGTGTTTCTATCAATGGTCGCGCTGACCTGCCTATTATCAGGAATGGAGCACTAAAGGCTCAGCCATATAAGGATGAGATCTTCAGACCTATCGCGGTCCTTCACGCTGCAGCAGTCGTGAATAATTCATTCTCATGCATGCTACAATTTCACCACATTGTGCTCAGCTAATGGACAATATCCTTTTTGACGAAGGTTCCTACGAATGGATCGTCCAGCGTGTTCACCAGATATGAACGTAACAGAATATGTTGGAGAAGAATTAGGGAGAAGGACTGCTTGTCACTTATCATCCTCAGAAACAATTCAGTAGCTGAAAAGCTGTCTCTCATTGATAGCCTCGTTGATTCCATGCTTCCTCGGAGTGCGACATTGTTTTAGTCAGGGGAACCACACCCCTGATTGAAACTCATTTGCATCTGAGAAATCACATTTTTTATTTGTTTGTATAATATGCACAAAATGTGTATACTTTTACCTACAAATATTGTCAGTAAATTTAATCATTCCTTGCTTGTTGCTTCCATTTATTTTTTCATATCTTATAACGCTCATATATCATATATCATATATCAATCGCCAAAATATTTCTTTATCCTCAGTTTATATCTAAAATCATATTAAACCCTAATTATTTTGTATACCATAATTATTTTATTATAAAAAAACCCTAATTATTTTGTGTTGTTCATCAATTATCTGTTTTCAACACTATTTTTCATTTTCTACAATTCAGTACTTGCATGATTACTAAATTAATTTACACATTTAACATGCACAATAGCTAGAAATTTGCAACGTAGAAATTTATACGAATAGATGAGAAATTTATATTAATATTACTTATTGATATTCATATTCAAACATTCTTAATCAATAATTGGTCTTGAAGTAATTATTTCTTCTGAATCAATAATTTGTTCTGAACTAAATTCATTTAAGGGAAATGCAAAGAAAAAGAACAAAGCTCAAGGATCTTAAACCAAAGTGAAGCTCAGTTTAATGAACTGACAGCTTCACTTCTTGCATATCATCGAGCTGAAATCAATATTTTTATCTTCATTCTTAACAACTGAAGATAATGAAATGTCTTTTGAACTTCACCATCTCCTGATTAAATTTACCCAGCAATATAATTAATATGGATTTTTAGTTAGAGTGTCTTTCTAAATTAATCATTCCTGAGAACATAAGTTTTCTAAAGTCGTACAAACTTTCCAATTTCAATATTCATTCATTTTCAGTAAGTTACAAATAAGGTGAATTCATTACGATGAAAGAAATAATTCATTAAAATTAATTTGTTTATAAGAAGAAAAAATACGTTTCGCATTTTAAAAGTACGCATTAAGAAACTTAAAACAGATTCGTTTTTAAGAAAAAGATATCGTAAAAGTAATTTTGCGCAAGAACGAAATCCTCTTAATTAAGAATCCTGTAAAAGTTTCATTTAATTGCATAGAAGGGAACTACTCTGATGGATTTGGAATTCTGATAGGCACTTTTTAATTTCAATTTTCTTGATATTATTTAACAGTTTTTCCATTTCAATAAATTTGCTATAATGTGCACGTATTTGAAGATCCTTAGATATTCAGGCATATTCTTTTATGATAAAATGGGTATTCTTCCCAGGTTTACAAAAAAGAATTGGTTTTGACTTATAAATGACCATAAAAAAATTTCGGTATTTAAAACTATCACTGAATTAAGTACGTTAGTATTATTCTAGAGTACGATATGAAATGGCTTCATGATTTTGGCAACAAAATGTAAAAACTTTGCACCGCTGCGCTCAGATAAGCCAATAAAATTTTAAATTCTAAAAACACTTTCTATTTGGTAAGATGATTAGCTCCTGATAAATATACTTTATTCAATTCTAAAAATTATTATACACTCTATGACCAAAAAAAAAAATAAATAAAGCGATGCACCCCGAAAGATAATAGTTATGAAATTTCATTGGTGATTCAAGTTATGAATGTTGTTCTAGCCAATGCCGAACACTGCAACGGGAGCATTCGAATACCGTAATTGTTATCATAATTAATGTGCATGTTCCACTTACTGTCAAGCACTACACGAACCGGGTCCAACCGTATTTGACAGGAGGTGGATCGCCCAGTCGAAGTCCCCCCTCGAAGATATAGAAGTATGTCGGTCATACTATCGCCTCGCAGCTTCTCCTAACCGGACGTGGCTGACGTCAAACTCGTGTTGTTGTTACTAATGCTCACTTGTCTGACTGTAACATCAGCCCAAGCCCACGAGATTCCTCGTGGCAAGGAGCACTAGTTTACGTCTGTCATTGTCAACATCCTTGAGTACCTTACAGATGACAGTGCGATTTTGCTCAGTTCCGCCCCAATTTTGATGCAGAACATCCCTTGGGGAACGAGTCCGAGGGTTCCCCCCACTCCTCACCTCTTACACCAAACCACATGAGAGGACTTCGGCTCGTCGCATATTTAGAGTTCCCCAAGCCTCACCGACACTATACATTTATAAACATCCAAGCCTTCTTCTCCGGGATTCCGGAGTCCTTTGGCACGGCAATCAGCGATGCTAACCACTATAACGGTTGGGTAGCTGACTTCAAAGTTTTTCTCTTAAATCACCGCTATCTTGAGCGCACGGAGTCACCACTCCTGGTTCTCAAGAACTATGGTGGTAGGAAATATATACCCCCTGAAGATTTGACTGGTCGTCAAGCTTTGCTAATTGCCAGTACTGTGCAAGCCATCTCGCACTGAGGGTTTACACATAATACGGATATAGCGGACCAACCCCTACACCGCTGCTGAGACCCCAGATTGGATATTTATAACCGGTAGACCTATGAAAACGTGGTATAATGTCCTTCTACTACAGGCGCTCGCGAACCATCAGACTATTAATTTGCATTCCCCGACACTCAGCTTGCTAAGGTACAGATCCTAGCCAGTGAAATAAGGCTGCCACGCTGGTAAGCGGATGCTGTATTAAAATGGCAAAATTCTAGTTCTAAAGCATAAATTCTATTCAAATTTTATTCCCTCCCCTCACTTCGACTGCACTGTAACCTCTTAAACCGGTTGCGAGGCTGCAGTGAAGTTGAACTGTGCAACCTGGCACACAGTATGAGCGTATGTCACACTTTGAATGAAGGGGAGCAATCGGTGTAAAAGAAACAAGGTGGACAAATATAAGAAATATTTCTCCGCTTTTGGATCGGCAACTTGATGATGTTCATAGGATGAAACATAGCAGAGCACATAGTCGAGAAACCAGTTGCTAATCTAGAAGACGTCAGATCGTGAGAGAAGATCGAGCAGCATAGCGGCGTTTGCAACATCTGTTTTGATACTGTTATCTATTTGACCTGTGACTGTTGTACCAGTGACCCAAGGAAGCCAACCAAAGAACGGATTGCGTTCACGATTCTCATTCCATTGACTGTCCCTCACTTGCTCTCATCGACAAGCACGTTTCCAGTGATGCAAGTAGTCCTCGGATCACTTCGTAGCAGAGGACGTTTCCAGTCTCATAAACAGGGGCCTCCGACAGTCTCAGGAGAATACTGATCTAACTCCAAAATTGCAGAGACTTTGCTACGAACTATCTCCAGTTATCCAGGGGTCTCTTCAATTGCCGATTCGTAAGGCCAACTTAGTGGGTCATCTATTAACCGTGTATGGCAATGCCTAGCTGAACAACAGCTTGCATAAAGACCAGAGGTATTTTAACGTCTTATTTATTTATATGCCACATGTAGTTGTGTTTTCTGAATAAAATATTCATTTCCTCTGTCATTTTAAACGCTTCATTTTCCATACATATAAAATACATCTAGCGAATTTCATCTCATTTGGGTACATTCTGTTGCATGCGTCTTATTTTTGGGGGGAGAAAGAGGCTAATGATCATTAATGTAGTAAGTATAACATGAATTTGTCTAATCTATTTAATGTTTAAATTTCCACTATTTGCGTTTCTATTACACATATGATTTTGAGCTCTCCGGAAAAATGTGATATAAATTTTTGATTTTTAAAAATATTACAAGCCGTTTATTTGCGACAAAAGTTTTCATCGCTAAGGTTATTTTCTACATATGCACAGATTATTCCTTGCCTAGAAGTCCGTGCTGTATAAATGGTTCAACGTTACAAAAGATGCTGAAAGCAGAATATCATTAACATTTATTACTACTTAGTAATTCAATTTCTTTGACTTTGCAGTTTAGGTTTACGATATCAACTGCTTGTACATATTTGTCTCAAAAGAGTGCTTCCCTAACACTATTTAATAAACTATTTTACATATGAAGGGGATCTCAAAGCTTTTGAATGTCAGAGCCGAGTGTTTCGGATATGATGGATTGGATTGGATTATATGATTATACCAATAAACACACTTGTATCAACATCCTGCATGAAGTAAATACTTCGTAAAGGAAGTCTTTACTTTATGCAATAGATATTAGCTAGTGCTTATATGAAATCATATTTCTATAGCGTGGAAATCTTACTTAATAAATCACTGGGAAAAAAATGCAGGACGAAGCATAATTTCTTCTTCTTCTTTAGTGTTTCAGTGTCTAGTAGTCTTCAGTGTTTTCACCTTTCGGCTCCTAGACATATGATTCGCTTGTAACGAAACTGATGTATAGGCCGTGAAAAAGCTATGATAAATAAGGCATTATTTATCCGATAAGTGCAAAAAAATATTGTTGCTTGCGTACGGGTTCGTAAGGGATTGAATGCACAGGTCGTTAAAAAGTTAACAAAATTTATTCTTTCCACAAGAAATGAATCAAAATGCTGAAATCTGTCTTCAGAGATATTAGTACAATATCACAATATCTCAAACGTTAAACAGAATTCACTTTAAAAAGGATAAACTAATTCTATCTCATATCAAAATCGTTACAATCAATAACAACGTTAAGTCAACAAACAACAGTTCGGTTTAAACAGCTACAACTACAACTCAGATGAGGTGTTTCAATTCGGCTTTTATAAGCTTTTTAATTATCAGTAGAACAATCTCGATTTTTCTGGATGACAACAGTAATTACGAGATATTTATTTATTAAACATTAAATCCAGGCGCTCTTTTATTTTTATTTTCTTTTTTTCCGACGTAGCTTTCTCTTCAAAATTCGTCTGCGTTGCACGGGAAAATAAACCAACTTTAATTACACTTCTAAATAAATAGCCAAATAAATATGAAATCCGTAACACTATATTGTAAAAATTGATTCATTTCCCTATTAAGGCAAATATATAATAGTTGCTCATTTTCCGAGAAAATATCGAGCCAATCATTAGCAAAAAATTTGTTACACTATTAAAAATTACGTAGAAAAAGAAAACCCTCTATGCAATTAATTGTTAAAAAAAATGTGGCACAGTAAAATAAACTGTTTTTATTAGAATTAGATTCATTTAAAAATTTTCAGCCTTTTAGTATTCCAAAGCTTTACCAAATAGCAGCCGAGCGGTAAAAGCAGCTGAACACTGGTAGTTCGGTCCAGGTTTTGAGTCGAGCTGGCTGCATGGGCGTTTTCGGGGTTTTCAGCATATGTAACGTGGATGCGAGCCAGTTTCCCTTAAAACGACCTCCACGGTGTACCCCTACCTTTCCGTGTACTCCCTAAGGGCAGAACATGTAATAATTAAAAAGTTAAAGCTTCTTGATGTTTCATCTAAATTTCAGAAACGGACCGTATCATGAAAAGAAAATTAGTGCTAACATGAATTTATGGTTATGCATTAAACAAACACTATATGTAAATCTAACTTAATTACACAAGCTTAATCGTCCTACAGATATCGTCTCGCATCAATGACAGTTCTTTGTACTAAATTTCTTTCCAGTAAATGAAAATAAAGTAAACACATTAATTTTTATCCCTTTGTATAAAACACCCACACAGCTATTTCAAAATGAAATATCAGGTTAAATACCATATACTGGTCTTCAACGAGCAGTTGCTTCAATGTTTTGCCGCTTTGTGTACAAAATTATTCTAGCTGTAAATATTTATAAAATTTAATTTAAATTTATTGTCCACTTCAAAAAAATACAGTTTATCTTCAGAAAAGTTCTAAATTCTGTATGCATATATATTTTAAAATAAACACAATTTTATTTTAATTGTCTTTAAAAGTAACAACAAAAGTCAAAATTTGCAAATTAATTCATTTTCCAATAAATGGAATTAATTAGCATCTTCCTCTTTACTCTTTAATAGTACTTATTCGCAGATCAGAATTATATCATGATAAGTTGCGAATTTCTTTCTGAAAATGCTGATGAGGAAGGAAACATATCATGATAAAAAAGTTAACCTCTTTAATGAAGCTCTTTCTAATGTTTATCCATCCACCATCAAGATAACGGAAGAAAACTTCACAAATGTGTATCAAATGTTCTAAACATTTTAAACAATGTGCCGTTGTAACGCGCTAATGTTATGTTGAAACACTGTGCTGCCATTAAGTTTCTTAAATAGAAAAAAGGAAAATGCCTTCGCCAGGATTCGAACTAGGGAGGTCCCTTGCTAGTCTGAAGTGCTTCCATTTACACCAAGAAGGTAAGCGGTGAGAAGGGAGAAAATACATTACACACCGATAATATTATTATTCAAGAGTACAATTCAAGCTCAAAATATAAGAATATATACTGTGCCTTTACGATTTCAAACAACTGTTTATAATTATTTATTTTATATTCCTTTTAAAAACAAAACTTATTAAAAGTATTTGTGAATTTAATTATTCTATTTTGTTTAATTATCATAATAACTGACAAATAACTCGTAAAATGATAACAACTAAGCAAAAGTCAATTTTAAAATGCTCCGCCTTAATGTCTGTTCAGAAAAGATTCAGTCATGGAGTTAGAGAGCACTGTTATGTGAAGCGCAGCTGAATTTGCTAATATGTTGACAGCGTGTACTAATATGTTACTTTACGCAAGTATGTTTTATGATGTTACACAATGAACGAACACAGTTATTCTTTAATGCCGTACCTTTGACTATTACAGTGTTTAATCTCATGAAGCGTCTGTAATGCAACTGCATGAAATAAAGTACATACTAGCGGCCAAATCCGCGGATGAGCAGGATGCAGTCAAAGCAAAATTTATAAGATTTGCTTACCCGTAAAAAGCAAATGTATAAAAACATTTCAATATAAATGAAATCAGTTCATTCTTTGCAAGCAGCAACCAAATCGTAAATTGTTTATTTCATTGACAAACCAGGAAACAAAACCTTTTTGACACTTCAGGTTAATACGTCTGACGTCATGATTTAACTTTAATGCAATTTAACATCATTTTCTTAATATCCATAAAATAATTAACGTGGCAATAACATATTGTATCAATAATACTAACCTGAAAGAAAAAAGCTGCCAATAGCAAATATTTATTGAATATGCTCACATTAACGAAACATTTTCGACATACAATGATATCACATGAAATCGCGTTCAACTTCAGAATGTGACATAATAATATATTTGAAGTTTGGTGATTTTTTTTTGTTTTTAAAGTCAATTTTTTATTAGTTTCTTTCTTTGTTAGTGTAACTATTATAAATTAGTTTGATATTTTATTACTTTAGATTATTAATGTGGCAATCATACAAAAAATATCCATTGAAATACAAGTTTTTAGTCCAAAGCGGCTTTGTCCCTGAAGGATTATTGTTTTCGTTTTGCGATTTTGCGTCGGAAACATTAAAAGTCTGTACCACTTTTCAAACTGTTGCCACAAAATATTGCAGCCCTGTATTATATTTAAAGAAATTAAATAATGAAGAATGTGCATAAATATATGTATGTTTCTCGCATTGTGATAAAACGACGGTACCTAAAGCCATCGAATTTTGAATGCCGTCATCCTGCTGCAAATATAGGCATCCGGAAGCCCAAATTTGAAATTTGGAATTTGTTTTATGAATGATTTCATATTTTGTAAACCTTTAACGAATATTTGATTAACAAACTCGAGGATTTCAAAGCGGGCCATGGCAACGTTGTACAGAAAAAAACATTTTTATCTTCAGCGCGTGGGACTGTGTGCAGGAAATTCTAAAGATATGCTCAGTTTAAAATTATTTTGCGATATTGTTCTTTAACTGAATTTTATGGTTTAAATGCGAAGAACAAGATATTCCATAAATAAAAGTAACATACAAAATGTTTAAAAAACGCCCCTTTGGACGTAATTTAAAATCTGAAACCTTTCAGATTTTATTTTTATTTTATATTTTGACAAATTTGTAAATTTTCGATTAGCAAACAAAGATTTGGAAACGAGCGGTGGCAAAACATTTCAAAGTAAAGCAGTTTTATCTTCAACGCGCGAGACTGTTGCCACTCCGAAAAATGAGCACAAAAATTAGCGTTTCCCGCATTTTTAATTAATATCTCATATGATTAAAGATCGACGAAGATGAGAATGGTCGAAATGCCTTTCCACGAACTTTTGGAACTCGTGGTGCTTCTTTCGAAATTAAATTCCCCGCCGTTCTGGAGGAGATAGTGCCACGAACAAATAAACAGACAGATGCGCAGCGATTTTAATAGTACAGATATTATAGATATAAATATATAGTTATCTGTATATACAGATACTGTTCCGCATATTTTATTTTAAAACTAGCTAAATACCGATGCCAATTAAGGTAGATTCAGAGCAACTTTTCTAACAACAGAGAGAACGATACTGTTGCAACGCTTCTCTAGTAACGATGCAAAAAATATGATTCATAGTCATGCATTTTTCAGCCTGATACGATATGGAACCCACACATAAATTTCGATAGAAAAATAAATTAATTCTCTCTCATTACATCAGCATCAATGACACGCAGTTTTTAATGATTTTCGCCTTTCTAATATAATGGCCGTAAAAGCTCAAATTCCATTCAACATTTCACCTATACTTTATTTTAGTCGATTAAATGTGGCAAAACATTTATCATAATTGATCAGAAATCAAGAACGCAAACAAACAAACACACAAACAGACATTATATATACAGGGTGATCAAAAAGTCAGTATAAATTTGAAAACTTAATAAATCACGGAATAATGTAGATAGAGAGGTAAAAATTGACACACATACTTAGAATGACATGGGGTTTTATTAGAAAAGCAGTAATTAGAAAAGCAACAATCTGAGCAGAAAAGCAATAATTAGCATAACAAATTAAGACAAAGCAAAGATGATGTTCTTTACAGGAAATACTCAATATGTTCACCATCATTCCTCAACAATAGCTGTAGTCGAGGAATCATGTTGAGAACAGCACTGTAAAGCATGTCCGGAGTTATGGTGAGGCATTGGCGTCGGATGTTGTCTTTCAGCATCCCTAGAGATGTCGGTCGATCACGATACACTTGCGACTTCAGGTAACCCCAAAGCCAATAATCGCACGGACTGAGGTCTGGGGACCTGGGAGGCCAAGCATGACGAAAGTGGCGGCTGAGCACACGATCATCACCAAACGACGCGCAAGAGATCTTTCACGCGTCTAGCAATATGGGGTGGAGCATCCTGCATAAAAATCGTACGTTCCAGCAGGTGTTTATCAGCCAGGCTGGGGACGATGCGATTCTGTAACATATCGGCGTACCTCTCATCCGTCACGGTAGCAGTTACAAAACCAGAATCACGCATTTCCTCGAAGAAAAAAGGCCCGATAACAGTAGATGTGGTAAATCCAACTCATACCGTGACTTTCTAGTCGTGCAATGGAGTTTCCACGACAGTTCTAGGATTTTCGGTAGTCCAAATTCTGCAGTTGTGGGCGTTGACAGACCCTCGGAGCGTGAAATGAGCTTCATCGGTCCACAACACGTTACTCAACCAATCGTCATCTTCCGCCATCTTTTGAAACGCCCACACCGCAAATGCCATCCGCTTCACTAAATCACCAGGTAACAGTTCATGATGCCGATGGATTTTGTAAGGATAGCATCGGAGGGTACGCCTGAGTGCCAACCAAACAGTAGTGTATGGAATGCTGGTGCGACGTGCGACTGCACGATCGCTGACTTCCCCGTGCATAGACGAACCCGCTACAGTCTGCGTTTCTTCCTGAACTGTCTCAGCAGCATTACGCCTTGTGCTTGGTCGGCCCCTACGGGGTCTATCTTGTAAACTAGCCGTGGCCTCGAACTTCGAAATCATTCTCGCCGGATTTGTCAACGCATCTGCATTTGTCAACGGACCTTTACCCGTTCGAATCCCCTTCCTATGGCGATAGGATCGTAACGCTGAACTAGCACATTCCC
>KK120395.1:127800-149563 GCA_000611955.2 Stegodyphus mimosarum | reverse complement strand
TATCTGCCCCAATCATAGGAGGCGATCCATTGGCGAGATTCGTTGGCGTAAAATGCGCCAACAATTCCTTTTATTCGGATCTAAATATTTTAATTGTACAAATTCTTCTAAATTATCCGTTGAAAAAAAATTGTTGTACTTATTATATTCTTTGCAACATTTCTTTTTGTAAATTTTTATTGGTTGTAAAATTTATGGTATCTTTTCTCTGAACAGCTTCGAAACTTTAAAACATTTTTCTATTAAATCTATTTATCTACAGGAATATTTTTAGCCCATATGTATAACGCATCGTAATTTAAAAGTTTTCGAAGTAAAGTCATTGAAACATTTGTTTTTCCTGATCCAGATTCACCTGTGATCCCAAGCTTGAAAGGGTGGATGGGCATAAGAGGGTTTTGATTCAGATCTGTAATCTTTTCTTCGTTGTCACAATTTTTAATTTTTATCATTTATAGAGACTATTAAGTGACGCAAATTATATTTTGCATGACGCAAATTTTATTTGGTTGTAAATGAATGATACTAAAAAGGGAAAGCATGCAAGAGATTTTTGGGAGTCACAAGTTTACAAAAAGGAATTAAGCTAAATAATGAATATAAGTCTACAAAGGAAACCGAAATTCTAAAATCATTCAAAAATTTCATAAGCCTGCTACTGATACGATAGAGGAACAGAAAATCCCATTAAAGCCGTAGAAGATACTGAAAAAGGTTTGAAGTTTGATTTGAATAAAGACTTAGGTTTTTAGAAGAAAATAATTTAAATCTACCTTCAGAAATATTTACTATTCTTAACGAAGAAAACGTTGCTTAGATCACTGAAAACCCAGTGATCTAAAAATTCGAGTGAAGCAAAAATTCAAGAAAAGTGATCCATTACATAGGATAATGAAAGATAAGAATAAGTTTGGAGATGTATATGGAAAGATTACATAAAATAAGAGGTTCTTCAAAATTACTGTACTTTAAGAGTTTACCAAATAAATCAGATCTTCTAAACTCAAAAATTTTGTAACGGTTATAAATGCAAACACGCGATTAGACAGTAATGTTGCTTGACAACGCATTAAGAAATGGGGAAGTGGATAAGAATTTTGCGGGGGAATTATTATAACAAATTTCTTTTCGTATAAATGAGACATTTTTTTAAAACGAGCATGTGTCTTTCTAACCGTTAGAAACATAACACGAGAAAAGTATTTGAAAATAAAAAAAGGGTTTCTTTAAAAATCACAAATGATGAGTCACCTAATTTTGGTATACTTTTAACAAAATCTCAAATAAAAAAATCCAAAATAGTGAAAGAATAAGCACAGCTTAATTAAATCAGAACAAAGAAGAAGGATTTTTTTCGCTTTCCGATTCCTGCTTTAATAGGGGCAGCAAAAGCTGCAACTTAGGTAAGATAGGCGTAACAGCTAATGTCGGAATTAAAAAATTTCTTGATTTTAGAACCATTTCAAAAATACTTGAACCAGAATTTACATCGACTTTAAAGTAATAAATGAACAGCAAAGAGCTTAAACATTCCTTGAAAAATAATGTATTAAACTGTAAAGTTAAAACTAAATTAGGGAAGATAATTGAAGAAATGCGAAAGGTTTAGAGAAGTTTTTCACTTCAGATTTACTGCCCAAAAGAATGAAAAAACTCGAAAACAGTATTATCAGTGCATTACTTAACATATACAAAGAAAACAATGCATGCTCGGCAGAAATAATGGTATTTGACTGTACTTTGATTTATCAGGTGAATACCTTTATAGAAATACGTAGACAAAACTGCAGATTTAACGTATGTATTAATTTACAGAATTATTATTTCATAACAGACTGCTGACAGAAACAGGACTCATGCAAAATCAATTTTCCAAATTTAATAAATTTTTTGTGCATAGAAATAATTAAAATCAAGCAATAAATAGTTATTCATAATGACCCTTATATTATTAGGTTAACTATTTTGTATGCTGAATGACCAAATATATCTGAAGTTTTTATTTAAGTTCATCGCCTTATAAGTCATTTTTATCTAAGTGACAGTTTGTTAAAATGTGTAGTATTATATTAAATATGCACTTAACGCAGATATTCCGAATAACAAGTGAGTAGATACATGTAAGAATTTATAAAAACACTGACCTGAAAAAGCAAATAATATTTTAATAAACGCAATGGTTCTGTTAAACGGTCTATACTTTCAAAAGGACAATATAATGAACCTTTGCAACAATCCAAAGAAGATAAATTGCAGATTTAATAAGGTATTAGTTCAATAAGGCGTCACTAAAACGTAGCTATATCGTTAAAAACCTAACATCCTATGTTTATGCGACGAAAATGTGGCATGTAAACGGGCAAAAGCGATGTCTTTGCGCAAAAGAAAATGAAGATCAAATCGACATCTGCGATGGTCTCAAAAGCGTGGAATTTCGAGGACATCTCGGCATCTTATGGACGACGTAAAGCGACGACTTTGCAATATCATGTACGACGACGTCATTACGGCGACATCGTGCTACATGGGATTATTTCTTTTTTTAAGACAACATGAAATCAATATATTTTTAATGGGAAAATGCTTGTTTAACGAATAGCTTATATAACTCATAAAATGCTTGATATTACGTTTATCATTTTTGAGGCATAAAATGGATGGGCTTCTTGTAAATTTTTATCGGTATTTTTGAGGCATAAAATGGATAGAAAAAAATGGATAGTGTCTGGTACGTTGATACTGCCTTCTGGCAGCATTCCTTTCTTTCACTAGTTGCCTAATCTCCTTTGGTCTAAATGGTTTTTTGAACTTGATCTCAGTTCTGGCAAGACTATAGGCTTGTTGCACTTGACTGGTGAACTCCTTGACTAAACTGTTAATGTGAGTTCCCGCCTGTACCGTTGGCATTGTGTACTGTATGTTGTTCAGAGCTTTGACAAATGTATGCCAGTCCGTACGAAAGGCTCTTTTGTGTGTTCTGGTGTAGCTGCTGATGTCCAACGTCATGCGAACCGGGTTATGGTCCGATGATAGCTCGTCCAAGACCGAAATATCTAGTGGTGCGCTGGTATTTCGGAGAAGGAAAAAGTCAAAAATTCCCGTGGAGCCAGCAGCATATCGTGTTGGGGTTTTTTAGCTGCTATGCTAAAACCAGCTTTTCCGGCCAAATTAAAAATGACTTTGCCCATTGAATTAGTTGAATAGCAGTTCCACGCGCGGTGTCGTGCGTTTAAGTCTCCACCTATGATAACATGTGTGCCAAGTGTTAACAGAACATTGAAGTCTGCTTCAACAGCAGCCACAGGTGTTACTGGTGGAATATAAGTGGAGACAAAGATGTATGTTATGCCTGTGTTTGTTGTGATAGAGATAGCTTCGGCCTCAATGGTTAAAAGCTTTGGTAATGCTATGTGATAATGGGGAATGCAGCGTTTGACAAGGAGAGCTGTACCCCCTCCTCTGGCACGATGTGTATCCGGATCTCTATTGGTGCGACAGACACTGTAGTTACCAATATATAGGTGAGACAGAGCTAAGCTTGTGTTCTTGTAGGAAGAAGAGTTCAGGATCTCTATTGGTAAATCTCTATGATCTTGATCTAATAATCTCTTGATCTAAATAAGTATTTATTTAAAAAATCCCGCAGCTCATTAAGCTTACGAGATAATCCATTTGCATTCCATGTAACAATATTGACATACTTATATACAAAATTACACATAATTATAGATTGTTAGGAGAACTGAAAACATCTTCAAGTATGGAAACTAAGACAAATAATTTATCTATAGCATGCTGAGCTTCTCTGAGCTCGGGCATCTTACTAGAAATTGTGCTTAAAATAGTTGCAATAGAAGTGCCTTTAAATACATCAAGTATTTCTTTTACAAAATAAAACAGTTCTTTAAACGCATTTGAGTTATTATTGCTAACCTGGACATTTTAAACACTAGCATTTTTCATACCAGCTACACTTGTGTTTTGATTAACAGTAGTTGTTTGCTGTGTCAAGACAGTCTCTGCAGGAGAATTAACACTACCAGAAGTTATATCGTTGGCTCTGGAACCCTTGCCTTTAGCAACACTTGCATAACTAACTCCTGGAACCACACCAGAAGATTTAACTGCAACACTAACATTGGTGACAATATTGCCAGCAGCAGTCTTGTTACTAGTAGAACCAGGCTTGAAGACCGGATATTTCGGGCAGCCTTTGTAGTTTGCTGTGTGTCCAGGGTTAAGGCAGTTGCAACAAACAGGCGTATCAACTCTCTCAGTTTTACAGTCCACAGTTCTGTGTGCTCCTGCACACTTCACACATCGCGGTTGCAGCTTACAATTATCCGACGAGTGGTGGAAGTGTTGACAATTATGGCATTGTACAACACCTCCACGCACTTTGTATGGGGTAATATTAACAAAAAAGCATAACATTTTTGGCACTTCATAAATTTATTGTACACCTGGAAAATTTTCCAGATGAACTAGAAACAGTGGCTTTGGTGCTTTTGATCTGAAGCGGTGCATTTGCACAACTCTGCCCGATCTATAACCTAATGTAAGAAGTTCCTCCTGAATCTCATCAGTTGGGCAGTCAATTGGAAGGCGCCTGATAACGGTGTTAATAGGTCTACCCAGCTTACGTGTGATCAAATAATGATCAATTTGTCTCTCTTCGAGATACTTTGATATTAGTCTGTGATCTACCTCTGATTTAGGGAAGACTTTAACAAACTCTTCATTAATTTTGCCGGCAAAATCCAGCTTAGTGTCAACTTTAAGTTGTTTTAAAAAATCAGAAAATTTTATACTAGGCTTTACCATAATAGGTTTTACTTTGGGCGGAGAGACTTCTACCACGTCTGGCTCCCCCTGCGTATCCATAGCATCCTCATTATTTATATTAGCACTATCATTAACATTAGTTTTATTAAGAGATTCAAACTTACTATTAGTAGTAATATCAACATTACATTTTACAATTTTCGCAGGACGGGCCACATTCCGTGGCTGAACAAAACCGTCTGCGTCCTGCAGCTCAGCAACTCTTTTTTTATTCTCTTTAGAGGGCCGTTTCGACTTAGGATTCTCAATACTAGCATTATTTTTAGCATTTTCTTTAACAATATTAATAACACTAACTTCATCACAATCATCATTATTATTGACATTTTAACTTAACTGATCACATAACACCTTTTTTAACAGTATTAACATTTTTTTTGCACTACCTCTTTAGCAATATCACTAACAGACACATTCATATAACATGGATTAAGTGCACCAAAAAATTCGCACTTACCTTTTAACAAAGCCGTTAATCCATCAGCAATTTGTTTGGTTATCCTTAAGTCCTCCTGGAGCACCTGTAGTTTTGCTCCGAGTCCAAAAGTGGTTTGACTTGTAGCATTATTAGTTCTTTCATCTTAATGGGAGCTTCTATATGCTGAATCTGCTGTAATCCATAAAAGTAGTCATCCAACGTGAATTTATCCTTATCTAACAGTTACGTCCATTTTTTATCCAAAATTCTATTTGCGAACGTTACAATTTCCTCAGTCAACCCCACATAATGCAGCTTGACAGCACTCGCATCGATCGTATCCGACAATGGAGGAAAATCCTGGTTATCCATTGCACGTGGTAAAATAGCGCGATCACACACACACACATTAATCACAGTAATTATCCATGAAAAGCAAAAAATAATCGTGTAATCCACAAGTCGGCAGCATAGATGAATTGCAACAAGTCCACCCGCAGCACAAAAACAATAATTGAAGCACGATTAAACAAGATTACGTAACGTGAATATCAGCAATTTTCCCTTCAATATTCTCTACGAAGATTTTCTTTTTATAGAGAAGATAGCCCTCGCGTGCTTTCCCAAAATCCAAAGGATCCGGTGTAAGGTGGATATTAATAGTTTAGGATGCGAGTAAGGTAATATTCCTATATTGTCATACAAATCGTTTCTAGAGTTCTCTTATGTTAATCTAAACAATTATTATGATTTAAATCTTTACTGTCACTTCTCTCTTCCGTTTTTCTACCAGAATGCAAATCATGTTTAAGAGTATTTAAGGTAAGGTATTGGATTGTAAGGCATAGCATGTTTCTGTCTCTTGAAGCCACATTATTAGGTTCTGCTGGCTCCAATAAGATTACCTTCTGTATTTTTCGGTTTTGCATAATAGTTGCCGAAATTTAAATTGCTAGCCGGGGAGAAGTTTTGAACTAACTTCACGCTAATCCAATTGTATAACCTATACCTACTATCAAATTCGCTGAAACAACCTTGTATTTGGCGTAGATTTACTAAAAACACTTAACTAAACTAAAATACTATAGCTACTAGTTTTAGTTTTTATGTTGAAACTGACTGATACTTTTAAGTTATCTCTCCTCAAGTGGTTGGCTGACTTTTTTAAGCATGAGACCTGCATTTTATGCTTAAATCTGACTTAAAATTTTTTTTATTATTATTATTTTGTAATCTTCTCAAGACTTTGTGTTTATCTTCAGACGGGGGGTAATTCGCTTTAAACCTGTTAGGTGTTTGGATACCAATTTATATTAAAGGACACCAAACTCTACAAATTTCCTATTTTGAAGAAAAGATAGTGTAATTCTTAGTTTGGGAATACATTCCCTTTCATAATGGTAATTCGATTACTTGGATTTACATTATTTCAATATCAAAAGCGCTAGATTAATTTTCACCATGAAACCGTACAATTCTATCAGTTCAAAACAATTAAATATGTGTTTAAAACATTTAAAAATCTGTAAATCTCTTTCCCATCTGTTGCAAAGGAAGGAACACTTTAAGAGTTTAGTACGAGGTTAGGAAATATATTTCTGTTCCTTGTTATAGTTATTTTCCGCTTATTACAAACATTTGAATTGAAATTTGTTTGAACACTACGATGATTATTTTTAACAATATGGGTACAAATAATTATTTTTCAAATTACATACATTACTTGTTAGAATAAAAAATGACAAACATGTATACAATGAATAATTTAATAATAATTAGCGAATTTCAGAGCGCTTCGCATTGGTGGCATTCATTTGTATGAAAGCTTGCATAATCTTATTTCTTTGATTTAAGGTAGGTGTTTGGATAATTTGAAGTAACGTTACTTGGTAAAAGAACATACTGCCGGTAATAAGGTAACATAGATTCTAATAAAGAAGATATAACCCAGCACTCATGAAACATTTCTCAGCAAGTTACGTCTAACGTTAAGAGTTGTACTGAAATATAGCAGGCGCAATGACACAGGGATTCATTAGAATCGGCTACGAAATTTCATTAGGCTAGCAATTTCGAAATGCAGGAGCGCACTAAAGTATAATGGCTCAGGTTAACTCATTATTCCGCATAAAGTATGATGATTCTATGACTCCGAAGACTCATTATCGCATGACTGTTTCATGCACAAGGTGAGTTACATTAAATAATAATTTACCAACGAAACTACAAATTAAACTTAGTTTCAGACTTCGAAAACTGGTGGTTCTAATGATTCATACGTCTTCAAGATTGCGAAAATACGGATCTCATTTTACAATCGATATAAAAACATAATCATTAAAGTATGCTGTGTTATAGTATTATTTAACTATTTTTAAATGAAAACTTATTCTTTGTAAAGAAAATAACCTGCTTTGAAATTATTTGTGTATAAAAGTAGTGCAATATTTTTAAATTTATTGTCATAATAACCGTCAGCCAGCATTTAACAGTTGGAATATGTGATATCCTTTGTTGCTATCCTTCCGCTTTCTTTTACGTCTGCGCCATTATATGTTTATTTTAAGAGCTTAAGTGAGAGCATTACTGTGAGATTTCCATTTATGTCTTTGAATTCTACCTTGTGAAACAGCTTTATTTTTATTTTGATTCTATGTCTCCAGAAGTATCATGAACAGCAACTAAAACTAAATAAAACACCACAACAGTTTTCTAAGAAAGAGAGGTTTATGTGTTTTGGTTTAGGATTTTGGTTTTGCTATAGGTTGTTATTTCTATTTCTCAATATTTCGCTGCTTATATGGTACCTTACTTTATTGAAGGATACTTTCGCTTTGCTTCTATTTTGAGATTTTATCCAAAAATGTTTGCCTGGCGAAAGTTACAAATTTGAAAACGTATTCATCCTCTTCGTTTTCACTAAATAAGATCGGCGGCTTGAAGCTTAGCAAATATAGTTGCTTTCTTGATATAACCCTTGATAATGGTATTGAAAGCACGAATTTAATGACAAAAAGGGGTACTTCCATGTAATTGATTTGTTAATTTTTCTTTACTTAAGTAGAACTACTATAAACCTCGAATGTCTGCGTCCTACAGCACGCTAGCAGTAATTACTTTATTATTGCAATTATATAAAATTTTAACAATATTTTAACAATATATCTGCAAAATTTCTATATTAATAGAACTTATTTATTTATCTCACAAAATTACACTGTACTATTAATTACATCCACACTATCTAGTATTGTTTGTTACTTTTAAAAGTTTCTCTCATTAGCACTTTTTCAAAAGACTCAAAATTCTAATGATAATAGATGGGTTACGGCACCCTTGGATTCCATCCTCTGGGTCATTCTCAATTAAAATTGAGATGAAGCTTAGTCAGAGAGTTAATGTGCGTTTTACGTTTTTTAAATAAAGCAGTTCACCGGGATTTTTATTTAATGTAAATGATATTTTCGTTATTTTAATTACTGTAAATGAAATCTTTATTTAACTCCTTTCATAACTTTCGTGACATTCATCAACTAACATACTGATGGACAAAACTTAAGAACGGTGAAAAAAGTCAGTGTAACGTAAAAATTAAATATGCTTGCAGACCAGGCAGATAAAACTGGCATTGTTATAATGTTCAAGATTATATAAAAGTAGATTTATCGCTCAATTTAGCCCTAAAAATGTTTAAATAGACTGCAGATGAAAAAGGTACAACCAACTCAATAAAAGGAGTTCTATAGCTCCCGTTTTATGCGGCCGATTGAATTCATGTCTCGAAAGCACGACTTAAGATATATACATATGAGATTTACATGTAGCCCCTTTATTCTAACATGCTGATTTTGACACAAAATCACACTTTTCTGAAATAACATACCGATATATAATTTTTTTTCTATTTCGACTCTACGACTCAAAGTACGCCAAAGCGCTGATTGAACAACGCATCGGGTCAAGGGCCAAAGTTTTGTAAAAATCTCAACAGCGGTTGTTTTTAAATCAGCAGTCAAATTTTTAATCCTGCAATATTAATTAAATTTGGCATATATTTAATAATATTGACTTTTAAATTAAACTTAGTTACTTTATTCTTTCATGATTCGAAATTTAGGTTTAATCTAAATAAAGTCCATACATTTTTTGTGATTTATTTAAAAAAATTATATTTTAAAATAATTTTTATAAATTTTTTTGAAACATTTTTAATTATAACCTATAAAACTTTTACCAACATCTTAAAATAGATGTATTTCTAGGCTACCCATAAAAAATTAGAGTATGTTATTCTAAATTCCCAAAGATATACGTACATGTATATTTATTGTCGCCTTTTGAAATTCGGCATATTTGTTATAAGCGATAACAACGTCAAATGTAGCTTACCCACCTTGTTACAAGTTACGATGAAATACAAAACTTATTTTGAACCTTAAACTTACAAATAAACATTTCCTGAGGACAGTTCATCTGGAATTTGTTTATTCTCATTTTAATTAATAATAACTAATGAATATTTACCAATAATATATGAAAAACTATTTTTTGAGCTTAAAAAGGCTATTAATCAACAGTTTAAAGATTTGTTTCCATTTCTATTAGTAATTTTTTACCTCCGCCATTTTATTCCTTGCTAGTTTACTTAAATTCATTTTATAGGCAACTAAACTGCATATTTCGATTTTGTGTATCATACATGTATTCAATACTTCTGACAGCGTGTCAAATAATATGGAAAAAATACTATAAATATAACATGTTGTTTTTTACTACAGAAATGCTTAATAGCGGCAAAAGTTACTAGAACAAAAGATTTTTACCTTCTTTTTTGCGTGCAGCAAAGTCAGTATATAAAAATTATCCTGAAGATGTTTTATGTCTAAAGATATTTCGTAGCACTGCGTAGTAAATTTCATAAAGAAACTGTTGATTACATTTGAAAAGTCCGATAATGTTATCATCAAAGACCCTTTTTTGCAAAGCTAAATATATTTTTATTTAAACATTGGATTTAGAATAAACATGTTTTTAAAAGTCTAATTGTGATTTATCAAGACCTGATTTCTAATCATTTATCATACACTGCCCTCCAAAAGTTAAGGAACAGCATGTTTTTGTATTTAATTTGAGAAAGAAGCAACATAGAAACAAGAAATTTAGAGGACATATTGACTAAATAGTTCTTTAATTAATACGACATAGAATGTTTCTAAAGTTCAACGCAAACAAGAATTACAACAAAAAGCTGCACTCTTGGCAGAGAAATCCAGTCTTGGAGAAATAGTACATCACAGTGTTTTGAGGCAAAATGTGGTGGTAACATTACAAAAATGGGTTCTAATAAGGAATGTGTCCACCCTTAGCTGCACTATACTGGCGGAAGAGACTTTCTATACTATCAATTATGTTGTCGGTCAGTGAAATGGGAAGCAACAACCATGCAAAGCATAATCCTTGTTCAAACTCATTTAACGACCCTGGAGAAGGACTTAAAGCAGCAATCTGTAGTCCAAGGTAGTCTCAAAGATGCTCTATCGGATTCAGGTATGGGGATTGAGCTCACCGTTCCTTCCGCTCTAAAGCGTGACCCTCAAAATATTCTTCAGCAAGCCTAGCTCGGTGAGGCTTCGCATTGTAGTTCCTCAGAAGAAATCCAGGACTAAAAGCAGCGGCTTTTAGGTGGATATATTGATCAAGGATTCGTCTAGATATCTCACACTTATCAAAGCTCCTCCATGGAAAACATGCAGGTCAATGTAACCATCGAGAGAGATACAAGCCCAAACAATTATTCCACCACCTCTGTAACTGTGTCTTTCCACAATGTGGGAATGGTTTATCTGGTGCGTTGTTCTCTCTAGAGGAGCTGATGATCTGAATCGCTCACCAGTGTGAAACTGGAATCGTATGCGAAGAGAGCAGGGTACCTCTATGTCATCGGGTCAAGGGGATACAAACAATTGGTCGTCTTGCATACAGACCTATATTATGCAGGTGTCTGCGCACTGTAATAGCTAAGATTCTTGTTCCTATTCCCACTAAATGGCATGTCGTGAGCTGAGGCACAGTAATGTTGCTTCTCCTTCAGACTGAAAGAGCAAAATAACGGTCTTCCGCAAGTGTTGTAACTCTTGGTCTGCCTGCAACATGGCTTTTAACGACAGAATCCTGAGATTCAAATTGATTCCATAGTCAGTGAACCGCCCTACAAGAGACATTGAGACGTCTATCACAGTCAATTTATGACATCCCTATTTCCATCCATCCGATCGCCCACCACCTCAAGGAATCGGGCAAACGACTTCTCCTGGACATTGATATACTCTCCTAGATATTGTTAACAAAATTGCTAATAACAACTGAAGATCAACATTAGTGAAAACATACAATTTTTGCAATTTTTCTCCTTTATATGTACTGATTTCTATTAAATAAAAGTATTAGCTATTGTTTTTGGATATATATTTTAAGCTTCATTACTATCATGCGCACAAACTGTGAATTTAAATGCTACTGACATCTTTGTAGTGATCAGATGTCAAAAACATACTGTTCCTTAACTTTTATAGGACAGTGTATAATAAATATTGATTATTGTTACATTTTTTCCATCATTATAATTTTTCTTATATTAGAATTTATTAAAATTCTTCTTGTAAAATAGTTTTAAAAATTTAAAATTTGTCCTTCTCTGTGGACATACTACTGATTTGATTTATATCAACCAATGTTAAAGTCTGCAAAAAGGACAAATTAAGTAAACCTTATGAAGGGTAACACTTCAGAAAGAGAGCACTGGAAATTCAAGCACTGGAGCACTACTATCATATTCCTCCCGATTGGATAACCATACTGGTTTTCAATGATTTTTTTTTAATCGGCGTTTCGAAATCGTGCATAAATTACGTTCATTGGTTATTTAAAGACTCAAATCACATGGAGGCTATCTGAATAAGGGAAGACATTTCTAATCAAAAATGCACGTATTCATGTTGCACATGGAAAAAATAATGAAAATCAAACCAACGCGTTTCCCTTGGATGGACGCCGGGACAAAAACTGCGGGGTATTCAGCACCCCGTTTTTAACCTTTCGACCTCTTGTGGGACAGCATAAATTAGGAGGCAGATTATTAGATTTAAACTTACTATTTGATTTTCAAATATTTAAAATACTATTGTACTTTCAAGCAGAAAGAGCAGAGTTGTGTTAACGCGAAAGTGTTTGAACTACCAAGTCGTAATGCAAATGAACTAATACTGTATACACATGGTCTTTAAACTAAAGACGGGACGATTATCTCCCTGTGTTATTCACCTTGGGAAGATTAAATACGTGTTTAGATTACGTGGCATTAGATTTATATACAAAGTGAGGTGTCAAAATAATGCTGCAGTTTTAAACATTGGCTGAGTAGCTGACTGAAATGGCTGAGAATTAAAAAGACGATTTTTATTTATGTTACTCATTCATTTACCAAAATTGTTCTGTTGTACTATGATGCATCTTCCTACCGGTCAATAAGCATTTCACAGAGCCGCTCTGTCTTGAAAATGAGCAAGTGTATTTAGTCATCCCTCGTGTTCTCCAGACTTGTCTCTTTGCGATGATTTACTCTTTCCAGGAAATAAAGTATTTTTTTAAAGGAAAGTTTTTTTTTCTACCATGGAAGATATAAAAGGAAAGCGACATTCTACTCTTTGGTCACTACACTTAGGGTCGTGCCAGAAAAAAGACCTCTACAAGCTTTTTATAATTATATTTGATATCTGCATTAATTTGCATGAATGTAAACTCTGCAACGCTTCTATTTTATAATACACTTTGATTACTTAACTGCGATAGTGTTAATATACACTGTAACTTCAATTACTTGAACTTCAAATAGTCGAACGTTTTGATGGAATAGTTGTCGCAACTAGAAATTCCAAGGTAAGTATGAATATCAAACCGTTCTATTTGGAACTGATAATACCTATTCAAAGTCAATATTTTATTTATTTATTTTTTGTTTATCTTAAACTTTATTCTCAGGTAAAATATCTAGAAAATGAAAAGCAGTCTCCTTGGAGATGCAACTGAAATTTTAAACGAATTTGACAAGAATGCAAAATTTATAGACATGTAACTGCCGAAAATCTTAATATTCTTGTGTCGACACTGAAAACATATAGAAGAAGAAATGTAGAAACAAATTTAGATGGAAAGAAGGAAGCTAGAAGAAAGAATAACACTTTGCCAGAAAATCCACTTCAGAGAAGTTGCATGTTGAAGGAGAAAACAGTTGGAAGTTTCACCACATTTCGCTAAAGTTTTTTGCAGTGCGTCAAACATACCAGCCTGTGCTAACGGAAAAGGCGCAAGAAATATCATCGTAGGGGGAAATATAGAGCTACTGCTTTTCGGCTGAATTGTATAAATTTAAATCGCAAGCCATTATGAAAAAAACCCTTTTGCCTAAAATTTAGCGTTCTTAATAAATTTAAAATAATTTAAATTTAGTTTAGTCTTATGCTATTTGATTCTTATGACTTTTAAAAAATAAAATATTTGACTGAAATATGCATAATATTTTAAGAAACTAAAAGTAGAATGATAAACTTTTGTAAAGCAACGCAACAGTGTTAAAACTGTATAAAGCTATGCATGCATCTCACCCTAAATTCAGATTGTCGATTATACACCTTTCTCATTTATATATCTTTTCTGAACGGCCCATTGAAAGCTGCATTAATGGTGTTTCATTAATTTTCTTTTTCAATAGTGCAGTTTGTAAATGATTTGAGGTCTGGGACACAGACTATGTAATTCAAATAAATAAAAATAAATTCTCTAAAATTTGTATTAACAAATGTACTTAAAATGCAGAGTTCGAATGAATAAATAGAAAATTTTAAAGCAATTATTTGAAGAAATATAATTTAAAGATACAAATCAGACAATTAAAATGAAATTCTAAAATGGAAAATATTATCTAAACAACAATAATTAAAATTAGAATATAAAGAAAAACATTTGAAAGAATAAACAATACATCTTGTGCACAATGAAGGAGAAAGTGAAGTAGGTTACCCTATATTAAGAATTGAAGTGAATTATTCTTGGCGCAAACTGAAAAATTGCGCCAAAATAAGTTTTCGAATTTTTCCGTAAGTTTCTTACAAAGCTGTATAAAATTTGGTATTTAAGCATAATTTGAGTCATAGAATCGAAATATGGACACGAATTGTCAGTCATTTCAGAAAAAATCCAATTTTATGTCAAAACGCATATGTTAGAATAATGCTCTATGTAAATCTGATATATATTCTAATCGTGCTTCCGAGACATAAAAACCGTAAGGTGAATTTCGTTGATTAACCTAGTAGATCGGGAATCGGACCATACTGTCCTATTTTTAAGTGGGTGTATGTACTCTAGGAAGGCATAATTATAACAAGAAAACAAACTACTGACGACAGAAATTTTGGGACATCCTCCACCTTTGAGTATGATACAATTTTTTGCATGCCTCGTATGCTGCGAACAACATAATCTAGAATTTACTGAAACAAGTTTTTCCACCTCTTCTTTCAACTCAAGGAATAGGATATGCTTGTTAGATCGAGGATACTGTGCAGCAGTACGACGTTTTCCTGAGATATTCCAGACATCTTCAAAGATTTACACAGAGAGAACATGATGGTCAAACGAGGCACTGAATATCTTCTATTTCAAGACGACGATTTTGCACAGCAGCTATAGGATGACATAGAGCATTATCGTCCCTGTAAATAAATATATTGCCAAAAGTAAATGAGGCAGCAGAACTTCACTAACAAATCGAGCAAAGATTTCTTCATTAATATATCAATCATTTGTAATGACATTCGGCTTCAAATTTGTAAATGAGGATATGCATTTACAACTTTGAAAACCTGAAACATTCATGTCTACAATGTTATCGTCATGTGAGTTTTATTAGGTGGTTTAGTTTTCACCACGATATTTTCGACGACGATGTTTTCTTCTTGCTTTCTTATCTCACACGATGTTTTCGCCTGTAACCTTGTAGGTGGAGAGAAAACACTATTCAATTTTTTTAGCTACAAATTGAAGCTTCAAATTATATAAGGTATAATATACCGCATATGTAAAGGTAATGAACAATATGAGCAATTCACAATCCCGGCTGTTAATGTTTGACAGGGAAGAGGAGACTGAACCAACGAAAGTTAGCTATGAATATAAGCTAACGCATAAAAAGACTAAACATGAGGCATTAAAGTTTTGGGTGTTTGGATACGTTTTCATGAAAAGACTAGCAGATTGATGTCGGCTTAAGTGCTATATCAAAGTCTGTATGCGTGTTTGGGGCTGAAATATTGCTAAAACTAAAGTAAGAACTCTAACGAAGGTAGAGAGGTCATTAATGCGTGATAACTGTTATGAATTAAAACACATATAAGCACTTAAAAATCTTTTCTTCTGTAGAAACACAAAATCTATACAGCGCATTTAAATAACTGTTTTAGATTCTACCGCTTTATGATAAAAACACGCTTTTAGAGTGAGTTTTAGTCAACTGAGTTTACAGTATATAAAAAAAATAAATAAAAAAAATAAGCAGGCAAAAATTTATACAAGAGCGGGAAAATATTGCATTTCACATTACTAGTTGACAAATGGCGCTTTAGTGCGTAGTACAGGTGAGAAAGAAACACAGATTTAATAACATCCAGAAATAGAGACCAGGTTCCAGAGATAAAAGCCATTTGCTATTTTTATATACTACGTAAAATTCCTATTCAGGAAATTTGAGAATAGGTGTGACGCAGTGCCATTCTGCAGATGAAATGTACACGCCCTTATCACCTTATAGTGCTTCTTTTTGTTACTGATAGTGTTTGAGTTTCAAAATAGTTATAAGTCCTGTTGATAGAAACATGACTCGTGAAGTGCTTACCAGAAAATGGAAGTTTCAGAACGAAAGTGCACGAAGAAAGCTTTTTATACTACTTGCTGTTTGCAGTGTCACTGCAATAGCTTTTCACTGCTAATAAATTTATGGTAGACGTTTGTAAGTTTTAAAGCATTGAAATCAGCTGAACAGAGAAAATTGACTGAAAGGAAGTTTGTTGCTTGTCATAGAGTAATTATCGCTTCAGCAGTAGAAGTAGTCATCAGCATCTTGGGAAGTTTTAGTTTTGGTTTATTTGATTATGGCAAAGCATCGAAGGGCTATCTGCCTAAGGGAAAGAATGCCTTCGTGGAGGACGTTCTAAGGGAAACTATATCGTATACACGTTACAGATGGGGAAAACCCGAAAGCATCTACAATGAACGAAAGCAAAAAGGCAGCTAGTCTTTTCGTTGGGATTCGAATCCCGGACGAACTACCAGTATTCAGCAATTTTACAGTTCGCCCGCAGAGAGCACGATTTTTATGCATGTCTTTAGATACAGCTTATGAGATTGCGAATTCGTTCGACACGATTCCTCATGAAATATTAATAAACCAAAAATATCTTGTTGTTATATGGCAAATTTGATGTTATTCCACGAAGTTTAACGTGATGATACTGCATCATAGTTCCTTTTTGAATACAAAATATTTAGTATGTGATACGTAAAATGAATTCAGCAAATGACATCTAGGTGTATCCCAGCGCTTGAACAAGTGTTCAGACTTGCCAAGAAGGAAATCATTGTGACTCGACAGTCTGAGTTAGTTTTCTGACATTTACGACTTAGATAATTTAGGCAATGATTTCAAATATTAGCTTTGTTTTAAACAGCCTTTTGAAACTGCATTTCTGGTGTTTTTTCATACATTCAGATCAAATACGAGCTCAATATCATGTTGGATTATTGGAATAATGCTCGAGTACAAATTCAAATCGGAGACCAAAAACGAAGGTGTAGCAAGTAGTACCCACCTCAGCATTAATAAACTGTGCGGATATATTTCAAAATTGTTTCATATTATATTATGTTTTTATGTAGAAAAGAATGTACTCATCTTACGCTTGGCGCATCATGATCTTCAGGTAACAAGGCATAAAAATTCCTCATTCATCCATTGCGTGTTAAACAGGACGAGGTGTAATGAATCAATAGATGGAGCGTAAGATTTTTCATTTATAATCCATATTCTTAACGTGTGTTAATTATAAGTCTACTGAAGTGATACGATATAAACAAAAGATCGGTTTTTCGATGTTATTTTATAAAACATAATTCGTCAGAAGTCGATTAATTACATCGTGCCCAAAAGTAAACTATCAATCTGAACAGCGAATTAAGGCCATAAAAATTCTCATAGCACATTTATATGCATTTCGTGCCCAATTCACTGTTAATATTACATTTAGTTAAATTTTCTAAAAATTGTTAGCTGCTGAGATTTATATATCAGCTCTTTTGCTCTTAGCGAAGGAAATTTTCATAAGGTTCGGCGAGAAACACAATGTTGAAATATCGACTTTTGAAGCTGTTCTATAGTTCAGAAAATTTTAACTACTGGTTTTTGAAATTACAAGCACAAAATCTTAAATACTGGTTTGAATTTTTCTTTCGAATATCATACAGAATATTCCGTTTAAAATGCACTTTTGCAAAAGTTCATCATAAGAAAACTACAGATTCTATGATGTCGATTTCATAAAATGTAGTAAAACATAATAAACAAAACATTTTGCTTGAATAAATTTATTAAATGAGAAGTAGACCGTTCGGAAATCCCATCTTCAAATAAGGAACAATATCTCTGAAACGAATCGCCTTGATATGTAGAAGTGTCGATTTTTTATCCTATCTTTTGAATAATCATTAACAGTAAAAAAAATACTGATTAGATACTTTGTTCATTATTAACACAATAATACCCATGCTTGTTTATATATTAAAAGAATTTTTAAAATGGCATAATTAATTTCAAATTTGTCTTCTAAGATGATTAGTTCCCCTTCTTTTCCTTAATCTAAGATTGAGCCTTAAAAAGAGCACCTGATCGTGTCAGCTTAAATTTTAGTAAATTTGCAATTAGCAGCACTGACGTCACATAACCGATAATGAATAAGCGGAGGAGCTTAGCTTTAATTGCATGTAGTGTTAGAATGCGATTAATACCGTTTTCTAATTTAGAATTTGCCGATGAAGGCGTTTTTTCTCATTTTTTTAATCTCACTCATTTGGAAAGAAAAGTATCTGTAAAGACATAAAGAATGAAAAATGCGTGAATCCTTAGCACATTAAATTAAAAATGGCAAATGTTTAATGTTGTAAAATGTGTGGGTTATCTGGAAAATAACTGATGTACAAAGTTTTCTTACATTTGAATTCCAATTTAATAGACCAGATGAGCACTTAGTGTTTTTTCAATGGAATCGTGAAAATCGATTATCGAATAAAGTATGGAGGAAAATTAATCAATGTGAAATTTTTGTTTAAAAATCGAGATATGCAATCCAAAATCCCCTGTGATTATGTTTTAATATATATAATCAATATGGTTATACAACCTTCCTGAACTTCTTTTGTGAAAATTTTTCTTTTTTTTTTAGAAAACGTTTTCCATAAATAAATGGTTTTCTTATCTGTTCAATTAAATAGGTTTGATTTTTCTAGCCAAATGATGCTCCAGTTTGTTTTTTTCCGACATAAGGCACTACAAGTCTCTTGGAGAACTAGCCGTTGTAAACATCGACCCAATACGGAATAAAAACAGACATTGTTAGCATTCGTTCAACCACCGAAGAATTCTTGTACATCTGCATTGTGAGTGCGTCCCGCAGAAACTTGGGAATCTGCTCCTATGTCCAACTTTCGAAAATTGTGCCCAAATGTATATAAAATTATGTACTTAACATTTATTCTTGATTAAATGTTTAACAGACATTATAAATGAAGTATTTTGGATTGCATCCTAAAGTGTAAAAGATTTGCACGCTTTAGCGGTTTTCCTCATGTGTAACGTGAACTCGAGAGAGGTTTCATAGGAAAATATCTCTTCTTAGGAAATCCAGGTTCTAGGATTCTACAACCATGAAATTGTTGAAAAGGGCCTTTTGCTATGAATACAATGCCAACTCAGTAAAAGGCCAACTTGGTAGAAAGGTGATGCACATATCAGCATCATGACATCAGAGGTTACACCAGGCCAAGAAAAACGCTAGGAGTTGACGCGCGTAGTGCAAGGCAACTTAAAATGAAAAAGGAAAGGCGCATTTTCAGGCATTTTCCTGCAAGTATGGTTGGTTGGTTGGTTATTCAATTATGGCAAAGCACACGAGGGCTATCTGCCTAAAGGGAGGGATGCCTTCGTGGAGGACTTTCTAAGGGAAACTGGCTCGTATACACGTTACACATGGGGAAAACCACGAAAACGCCCATGCAGCCAGCCCGTTCGCGGGATTCGAACCTCGGACCGAACTACCAGTGTTCAGCGCCTTTACCGCTCGGCCGCTGGTGGGCCTTCCTGCAAGTATGAGTAAGACTGTACGCGAAATATAACTACAAGTAAACATTAGGACGCTTCTGCCCGTGGTAGAATAATTGGCAATATTGCGAAGTGATGTAGTTTGATGTCTGTCTTCCAAGAGTTTGAAACTTATAATAGAGTTGTTTTACGAGCTTGGACGTCTTTTTAGACGACAGGTACAGCTGTAAAAATGATTGATGATGGTCGGCCAGGGAAAGCAACGGTGAATGATGACCGATATATCGTCCTACAGGCGAAAAGAGATCGAAAATGGACAGCGGGCAACATTACCTTGCATTTGCGCACGGCAACCTGATGACAAGTGTCCCAGTTTACTGTAGACAGAGAACTTCAGAACAGGTGCCTATTCGCCCGCCTTCTTGAACGACGCATACCATTGACAGCAAGCTATCAGTGGCACTGTTTACATTGGTGGAGAGAACACATAGACTTGACCTCATCAATGGAATTAAGTCCTCTTTACTGACGAGAGTTGTTTCAGTTTGACAAAGAGTTTCAGCGCCAGTTGATATCGAGAGAGGTAGGAATACGCTTTAATTCCACTAACAGCAGAGAAAGAGACCGTTGGGGTGGTCCTGGCGTGTTTGTTTGGGGTGGCATTATGGTGAACGGACAGACGGAGCTTCATATTTTCGACAGAGGTTTACTTATCGGAGATCGTTACCGTGATGAAGTTACCCTGTCCCACGTGTGTTTTTTTTGAGGTGCCATTGGTCTTTACTTTGTTTTTATGGATAACAATGCATGGTCACACTGGACTCATGCTGTTGAGTAGATCCTAGAAAATGAAATCGTCCACAAAATGGTTTTTTGCCAGCTTGTTCCCCTGATTTAAATCATATTGAACATGCGTGGAATACTTTAGAGAGACGACTGGCGGCATGACCTTACTCTACGCAAAACATCAGAAAAACAAATTATATAATCCTTGAAGAATGGGAACTCTTAACCCAAGAACTGTTAGGTAATCTGGTGTTAAGTATCGACTGATGGTTCAGCACGACTACTGCAGTTAGCGGAGGTCGTATGCCTTAATTAGGCTCTCTGGTTTGTTGTTCACCCTCTTAGCCAGAAAGTTTATTGTATCAATACCATTCTGACAATTACGATTTTTCTGTGCCTTCCATACTGTATGTGTGCCATTCATTATTTCGTTACCATACTTTCCCACTGCATTGTGCTTTTATAGTATTCATTTTATGTCTCCCAGTTCAATTTTTTTAATTAAGGCAAAAATAAGGAAAGTTACTTAAGTTTTGCACACTATTGTGTTAAAACGTAGCCTTAGACAAACAATCCTATAGTGTTCTGCTCTAACAAATTAACATAAAAATGAACAATATAAGTTAAAGTTTTCTAGCAAACCGAGTTTTCAGTTATTTGAGGAATATACTAACCTCTTCCAAAATTATCAGCAATAATTTCATTTCAATGTTTCGGAAAGTTAAAATGGGTGTGAAGTTCTGAAAATAAATACAGGGTAATTATACCAATTTAAAATCTGATCTACGCTTTTCAGAGTCATATTGATGCTCATTGTTTACATAAGAAGACATGCACTCCAAGGAAAATGCGCGCAGCTTTTTCTTCAGTACCGAAAGTTAATCTGCTTAACCTCAAACGCTCAAACAGCGTGAGATAAGACAAATTATGCTTATCTTTACTAAAAAAATCAGTCTTGAAATTACTCAAAAATGTACAGATAATCTTGATTAAAATTAGAGTTATTAATGAAACGTACAGATTTCAATGAATGTAGAACATATTAAAGAAATCTAATTCACAAAAGAAGAAAAAGTATGTTATTTTCAAAGATTTATTTACATTTTCTAGATAAATTTCGATTTATGTCGTCGATCCTGTCGTAATTTCCGGTAAACACATTATTCATGGCTACTTCAGAGTGAACGAAATACAGCTTCGTACGTTGACTTGTTGTTAAAGATGAAGAATAACCTTGAATTTCCATTTACCATTCGATTTTAGATCAGTTTAGATATAAATTAACTGGCATG
>KK120395.1:113580-127752 GCA_000611955.2 Stegodyphus mimosarum | reverse complement strand
GCTGAAAGGGTTAACCAAGTTTCTGTTTGATCTACAAGTATAGTTAAATCCTGATTTGTTAACTGTGAAAGCGTTAACGAAAAATGATTGTCACATGACCAGTATCATTAAATAGATAATGTATGCAATTGTGAACATGATATGCATAACAAAATGTTTGTTTGTAACCGTCAATTGTATAACAATCCTTTCAAAAACGCACAACTAAATATTACTTTAAGAAAAGCTTCAGCTGTGTTTCGTTCTGCATTTCAAAGCAGCGTTAATCGTTAACTTTAATACAGCTGCGAAATACAGCAGGAAATAACATACAGATCGTTGACATATCAATTTTAATATAGCAAGAAAAAAGTTAATACAGCTGTGACTCGTTATGCATTTCAAAATAGTGTTGATCGTTAACATATCAACTGCAGTAAAGAAATTAAAAAGTTTCGTACACTTCAAAGATCATTAACTACTTTTCACACATTTTAAGGCCTCATTTTTTTCACTAGCAGGAGTTTTCACATCTGTTTAACTCATTCCATTTTTATGGTGTGCGGGAAAGAAAGCCCCCGGAAAATAAGGAACGGAAAAAATGTCACCCGGAAAATAAGGAACGGAAAAAAAGGAACTCTAAAATCTCGCCAAATAATGTCACCAATCGGAGTTGGGGAAACCTGCCAAATTCTAATTTAACCAGCAGGGCTATAGCGGGCCCTCTTGAGGGAGGTTTTAAGGGTAAGACGTTGAGCTAGCTGCAGCCGAGCAAGGTCATTTCGATAGCAGGTTTTAATATTCTTATCGCAAACTGTGACTAAATTTCATCTACAACGGTTTGTTATAATACTGCTTTTAACACTCAGTTATGAGACAATGCTTCACCCCTGAACCACAGCCTAAGGCTATAACTACATGGGGTACGAGGGGAACAATCACTAATGATCATGACCCGCTGGTCAACCCTCTATTTTTACCATCGAACAGGCCAGCAGCTCGCTTATCTTCTTTCAGTCATCGTCAGAAGATTTCTCAATTCCGTAGGTATGGTTGCTATGATAAAACTTTTATCTCCCATCTTGGCGATATTTCCAAATATCCCTTATTTTTCCCATTACAAAAGAATGGTGACTTATTTTCCGTTTCCTAATTTTCCGGTGCCTATCTTTCCGTTCCTTATTTTCCGGGTGACATTTTTTTCAACAACCATTTTTACTGTCTCTTCGTAAATTCTTTCTACAGGTTCTACTCAGAGGTTGAAAAAAAAAAACCCAAGTGTCTTACCATAAGTTGAGAACTGCATATGGCTATTAATTTATATAATCTGTTATTGTCACACAGAAGTAATTCATTGTTAAATTACAGATGATATGACATCATACGATTTAGGTTAGAACAAAGGAAATAAACATCAAATCAAGGGCCCCTAAATTGGAGTTGATATATATTTACGTAAATTTATACAATTTTGTCGTCGAGTTTCAGTAACTGTGTTTACTTTTTAATCTTTAAGATAAATGGTAAAATAAATTTTAGTTGCTTTGTGTTGAATTTCGTGATTATTTAGACTCAGTATTATTTAATTTGCTATTTGATTTCCTGAATAAATCACTCTAAGGATTAAGAGTAATAAGTAAATGGGTTGAGGATGTAATTCGACTCTTACAATTATATAGAAATCATTTTAGTTAATAATCTGCTCATGAAATCTCGAACTATATTTAAAAGTATCGTAATGACTGTTTTATAAACTATCATCCAAACTAGAAAAAATGCAAATTTATACAAAACTTATAATGTCTTAAATAATACCGAAACTAAAGTTTATGCACTGAAGAATGAGAAAATGAAAGACGTGGTCGAAATTCCATTGCTTTTCATTCAAGTCGTATTTCTTTAAACGCAATTTATTAGATAAAGAAAAGGCAAAAAATACAAAAAAAATATAAAAAATATCCAAGAAAATCTGTAAGATGTGGTTGCCTTTTTTCATTTTGTTAAAATGAATTGGATATCATGCTGCCATCACGGAAATAAAACTATTGTGAAAAACGAAAAACGGCAACATAAAAGAACAAACCGCAAAAAAATAAGTTGTGAAGATTTATTTCTGTTTCGTAACCATTGCCAGGCTATGAAGAACATTGTAAAAGAATTTTGGCGAGCCGAAGTTTATTTCATTACTTATTTTCGAGAAATCATTTCAATGCTGTGCAAAGAAGCAAATTAAAAAAATGCAATGTTTGCCTATGTATTATTTTTGGAGAGAGATATGTTTTTTAAACATCTGCTACCGTGTTTTTTCCTCCCTCTTTTAAACAAGCTTCATCGCAGCTGCAAAATTCATGGGTAGCTAAGATTTTAAATCGAGGTTTTGAAAATTCTTAAGTTTAAAGATAGGTTTTACATCGCTGAACGTGCAATAACATTTATTGATCGCAATACATATTTATGAAGCATTTTCTTAGTGTCATTAACATGAATTTCTTAAGCATTATCGTAGACATGACAAAATAATAACATAATCAATTGTTTTAAAATAAAAATCTGCGGTATTTATTTATTGGACATTCGAAAGTGGCATTTACATAATTAATTTTCTAAAATTCCTGTCTAATAATAAACATTTAGGGAATTCCATCTTTAATTATTAAATATGGTAGTTTTAGAGTAAAAATAATGTGCAGAACGTATCTCTTCACAAGCACAGAAAGCGTACACATTTATAAACAAATAAACAACTTGAAGAAAATTGGCGCAGCAGGATAACATATATTGCGAAACGACATCTTCAGTGCAATTGAACAGTTTTAATTTTGTTCGATGTTTTACTTTTGTCTCTTTACTAACTAAGTTTAGTTTTAAATTAGACTGTTTTTCATTTTCTCATTTCCTAATTGTCTATCAAAGGCTGAACGGTTGACCCACAATGCCCAAGAATGTATAACCGCTAAACCCTGATAGTTGAATTAAAGCTTAAATTCTTCTAAGCCTACTGGCATGAGTATTTTTATCTCATGCGTAATGATATTAGTGCATATTCCGGAGAAACGGCTAACTGATGTGAATTGGCTGGAAGTTTTTCCCATGTGTGAAGTAAATATGATCCAATTTTTGCTAAATATTATATTTGAAAGCATCGATTCTGTTAGGCAGGTAGCTCTAATTGTCTGTGCCACAATAAAATAATACAATCCTTACTTAACACAGGCAGAGCGGGAAATTCGCAAAACACTACCAATTTGACCCGGGTTCAAGCCGGGTAAACAAGCTGGCTGCATAGAAAGTTTCGTGTTTTTTCACATGTGTAATGTGAATACGAGCCGGTTTACTTTAAAATGTCCCCCCTCACATAAATATCTCTTATTAGACAGATATGCCTCAGGTGGTTTTTAATAATCTAGATAATCCAATCCATCTATTCCTCATGTTTAACGTGAATACGAATCAGTTACATTGGGAAGAGCCCCATGTAGATATCCTTTACCTTAGACAGACTGCTCTTGCATACATTGCCATAACTAATTAAATAAACAGACTGTCATTTACTTCGTCCTTATTAAAGGAATCTAATTCTGTTTATCACGTCTCTGATAGCTCCATTCTTTATCCACACACGTTAATAAAATTCAAATTATTTGCTAAATTGAAAGAAAAGTTAAGTCAAAATTCACTAGATTTAAACGATATTTTCCGCCGACTAGATGAGAGAGAACTAGAATTAACACTATTAGTTCGACTTACTAAGAATGAGTATAATTGAGCGTGTACCTAAAACTGAACTCAATAAAGAATGTCACTATTTTCCTCGCAGGCCAGTGATTAAATTAGATAGTAAAACTTCAAAATTTCGTCCGATTTTTGACGCTTCTAGTTCACAGTGAGGGAAACGATTGTTTATTTAAAGGAAATAATTTAATAAAATCTATACCTTATATTCTTGACAGGTTTAGAATGTATCCAATCGGTATAAGTGCAAATACTGAAAAGGAAATACTGCTATTTGTTGCACCCAAGGACAGAGACTTAGATTTTTCATCTCCTGTAATGAAGGGCAAGAATATTATAGACATTGTCGTGTTGTATTTGGAGTTTGTTCTATCCCTTATTTAATTGTATATAACTATAACGCATCTTTTAAAGAACTGCCCGCCACCATATGATAAAACTGCTAAACAGCAGCAGAACTCATTTTATGTAGATAATTGTGCAACTGGAGTTTTCAATATTAATGAACAAGTTCACTTTATAGAACAGTCAAAGTTAATCATGTCAAGGGGCTGTTTTAATTTGCGTGGCTTCGACAGCAATGTTGCATATACAAATGTTGACAAGCATTGTGGAGAAACTTCTGTTTTAGGGATAATTTGCGATTTAAATAATGACACTTTAAGGGGTTCTACTAATTTAGAGCCTTTGGCGCGTGAAATGAAAATAACCAAGAGATTAGTTCTGTCAACAGCACAAAAGATTTTTAACTCTCTTGGCTTGTTATCTCCCGCAACATTGCTTCCTAGGCTACTATTGCAAAATTTGTGGAAGTCAAAAATAACTTGGGACTGTGAACTGACACCAAATATTGTAAACAAATTCTGAAAATGGCACAATGAGATATCTGAACAAAAAATTTAATTTTGCCGCATTATATGACAATTAATTCATACTCTGAATTGCATGTTTTTGTTGACGCTAGCAAAGGGGCACATGCCGTGTGCGTCTTTGCTCGATCAATAGTTCGTTCTGAGGTGAAGGTATCCTTGTTAGAGCAAATTCTAGAGTAGCTCCTCTTAAGCCCCTGAGTATCGGTATCGGTATCTTTAGCTGGTAAAGCGGCGTATAGCAAGATTTTGCCTTTACCGCTGCATTGGATTTTATTTGCCTTTAGGCTTTGGTTTCAGAAGTCGTAAGGCGGAATCCACCACCGCCTTTTAAAAGGCGAAATAGTTCAAGTACTACTGTACTGACGTTGATAAATTCATAGACTTGGAGCTTTGTCAAGGTAAATGCAGATACACAAAGTCTCTGGTAAGTAAAATTTATGAAATAAAGTTGAAAATAATAAAGTTGAAAAATACAAAAATTATGTACGCTATTTACACGTTTGAAACACACTAAATAAACTTTATCTTTGTAGAAAGTCTCTAAGATAAATGCTACCATCTGACATTATGGAAAATAGTTCTAGGGCGTTTTACCGCATGCTCGATGGTGGGATCATAATTCATGAGATCTCGTAAGTGTTCATAGCTTGAATTTTCTACGTTCTTGAAGAAGTTGTGACTTATGGTTAATTTTTGGTCTGCGATCGGCCTAATATCCAGTTCTTTATGAATGTGCTCGTTTATGATGAACTATGAAGCGTTTGTAATTTCTCTAAGTAGTTTATTTTGAAAGATTTGTAATTTCTTTCGCTGTGTTTTTCCAACCGTGGCCCAACTTGGAATGGCGCAGAGGAGTACTGTTCTAATAAGACAGATGTAGATTTTTCTTTTAATTTTGAGATTTAGTTTAGCTTTTCTTCCGATAAGTGGGCGTAACGCATTCTTTGCAGCATTTGCTTTCTGTAGCGCATAATTGGCCTGTTCTTTAAATAAGAGCTGCGTATCAAAATGTACACCTAAGTAATTAACACTATTTGTAGTTGGGAGTGCTTGATTATCTATTTGAATATCAATTTGCACTGGTGAGAATTTCTTATATCTTCTAAAGAGTATTATGTTGCTTTTAGTAGGATAAATTTTCATTTTCCATATTTTGAAATAATGGGAGATGATGTTAACTGCTTCCTTTAGTTTATCTATGGCGAATTGGGGTTTCATCGACTTTGCCCAAATCGCAGTATCGTCCGCATACTGAAAAATTCTTGCTGTTAGTGGCCTCGGAATATCATTGATAAAAATGTTGAAAAATAAGGAACCCCTGAGTATGCAGCGGTTGGAGTAAATATAGGAGCTAGACTTGTGAATTCTAGCATGAAAGCGCTTGATCTACTGAATCTTAAGATAACACTTTGGTCTGATTTTACTACAGCCATTTGGTGGATAAAGGAGCTGGGAAACTGGTCAGTTTTTGTAGCCAACCGAGTTAAGGAAATTCTTCAATTGACAAACCCGCATACGTGGAAACATGTTCCGGGAAGTATGAATATTGCTGACTTAATGTCATGGGTTAGTTCTGCTCGGGGAATGATTGCTTCTAAGTGGTGGGAGGGGGCCTTCGTGGCTAAAGAAAAATCCTGAGTGTTGGCCCGTTGGCGAAATTGATAGCTAGCCTAAAGAAGTCGATATAGAAAGAAAAAAGATAAAATGATGACTACGGATTTGGCGAAAGACGCACCCTTTTGGCATCTAAACAATATATCAAATATCAAATTATGATAAAATAATTCGAGTGTTTGCTTGGAGTTTAAAAATATTTGTCGGCAAAGTTGTATTAAGTGTAATAACCCTGAACTTTCTTCTTCTGAAATGGAGAATTCTGAAAAGTCTTTGATTCGTTTAGTGCAGAGCTACTATTTACCTGATGTAAAATCTTTGAATTTGATTACGTTTAAAGATGAGGACAATATTTTAAGAATAAGGACTAAGATAATTTATCGAGATGATGAAAAAATCTTCTTATATCCAATATTATTGCCGAACAAATGTCAGTTTACTTAATTATTGATCAAAATTGTACATCTGAAAAACTGTCATGCTGGTATACAAATAAGGCAAACACTATTAAGAGAAGGGTATTGCATAATTAAAGCTAGGAAAACGATTAAAATGTTTTACACAACTGCCTGAGATGTCAAGCGAACCTACACCTTTACCATTAGACCAAGTTTCAGATTACGTAGCTTCTGAAGTTGTAGGGATTTATTTGGCCGGACCTTTGTTTTTGAAAACTGGGAAAAAGTGTGGATAGCTTTATTTACTTGTGCTGTGTTTCAAGCGATCCATCTGGAATTGGTAAATTCTGTAACTTCTAATACTTTTCTGTTGGCGCTTAGGCGGTATATGGCTAGGCGAGGAGGCCAAGAATAGTTTATTGTGACAATGGAACTAATTTCAGAGGTGTCTTCCTAAATTAAATTGGGATAAGATTTCTAGAGAAAGTTTCATGCATAAAATAATTTGGAAATTTATACTACCCACCGCAGCGTGGTGGGGAGGCTGGTGAGAAAGGTTAGTTCGCATTGTAAAAGAATTGTTAAAACGTATTTTAGGTAAATCTGTATTGAGTAAAGAAGAATTGAACACTGTAATTTGTGACTGTGAATTCTACCAATTGTAGACCATGTTAAAATTTGTATCCGAGGATCCATGGGAATTGATTCCTCTTACACCCGCTATGTTTCTTATTGAAAACCACTGTTCCAGTGTTAGGGATATTGATGAATTGGATTCCCAAAAATTTAATAAAAAATTAAGATATAGAAGAAAGCGATTTAAGAAACCGTTTTAGAAAAGAATATCTCAGTTAGCTCATTCAGAAATGCAATGCAAAACCGGTTAATTCGTGATGATACAAAAGGCGTTTATTTTGGCCTATAGCGAAGATCATTGAACTAATTCCTGGTCGCGATGGGAAAGTTCGCACTGTTAGACTTAAAACTCAACACGGAAGTATGCTGCGACCGGTGCAGCGGGTTTTCCCTTTAGAGTTAGAAGCGTTTGGAACACTAATAACTGAAGGTAAGAAACCGGGAGAGGAGGAATTTCGTTCTCGGGGACCTTCTGAAGTTAAGACTAGTTTATGCCCTAACGATATAACAATGGAGCAATTTACTTCTTCTGGTAGGTGTGTGAAAGCACCTAAAAGGTTTGATTTATTCAATTGTACTTGTTATAAATTTGAGACTCTTCCCAAGTCTCAACAGGGGAAAGATGCTACGAACTGAAACGAACTGAAGCTGGGATAATGACTTCAGCTTCTAGAATGTATAAGAATCTGATCAATCGATGTAGCTGAGTGTGTGTGTGTACCTTTGTGCAGAATTTTGAAACGCACGTTTCCGTTGTTATGTCTTGTGTATGTGTTTGGGCTTCAATAAAGTGTCTTCGTGAAAATTGAAAGAATTATTGCCTTTCGGACACTACAAATACCCATGCTTCGCTAGATAATCGAGTTTGGATGATGATGCTGAATATTGGGAATTGCACTCGGTTTCAAATTCTGTTGAACCTGCTGGCTGTACTGGCGGTTTCATGGTTTGACCCATGAGTAGTTCGAATAACGGGACATGTTTTCTTAGAAAGCATTCTAGAAAGACGCCCATTCTGCTAAGCATATGCATTATAACTTATTAAATAAATAAAGTATCCAAAAGCCAAACTTCCTAATAGTAATCACTTACGGCGAACGCTGTATTGTGAAATAAATTTACTCAGGAAAAAATATTCCATTTGAAGTAATCAGTTGGTCTTCTATTTCTTCAGCCGCATTAATTTAAGTCGTTGGAGAAAATCCTGCATTTGATAATTATCAGAGTGCAACTGAGTAGCTTGCTATTTGCCCTATTGTCCCTCCCGCCGGTGGTCGACGTAGAGAATTCTGCGAAGCTACTGGCTAGGATCTGTACCTAGGTAGTCTCGGCCACGGGTGTATACAAATCATGAACCTAGTGTTTCTGGAGGCCTCGGAAAGGTCATTTATTGGCCACCCTGGTTGTTTGGCAAGTCTTAGAGCAGAACGGCTCTAGTAGCCGGGGAGTAGCGCCCCGGATTCTGTGGGTAATGACCCTAGTACTACAACAATCCTTACAGCGCATGAACGAAATATTAAGTCATCCCGTAAGAAATGTCATATTTCAGACATAACTTGTTGAATCCTATTCTAACATGTTTAAACAAGTGATTTTCAGAGATGTTTAAATACTGTAGACATATTCGGTTATTTTAAGCAGGAGAAGAGAAAAATGAGCAATGCCCTCCCCGGAACTAGAACTTGGACCTCTAAAATTCGCGCCGAGTGTGCTAACTGTTACACAACGAAGGCGTACAGAAAGGAGGGAGAAAATAATACCACTGAGCAAAGACAGTTTCATTCAGATAAATTCTAGCTTGCAAGCACACAGGTAATAATTTGTTGCTTTAATATCGCTCATGTGTTAAATGGAGGTTACAGGAGAGCACATCAGATACGTTTTGTTTTTGAGTATAAAAAGGCAACAGTTCAACAAATGTTGTTAAAACGGGGAGGAAATTTATGGCAAAGCTGTTTTGAATATTTGCATGTGACAACAATAGCTCTAAAGTTTGATAAGGTTACCTTGTAGAGACACTAGGTATTTTTGAAGCAAGAGAGGTTGAAAAATGAGCAACGCCTTCGGTGGGAATCGAACCACGGTCCTCTCGATTACGCGTCGAGCATGCTGACCACCACAACACGAAAGCATGCGAAGAAGGCGGGAGAAATACCTCATGTACTCCCCCTTTTAAAGGGGGACTGGGGTTTTGGGGACCCAATCGCCAAATCCCGGTGATAGAGAATCATCATCTACCACCTATTTTCAGTGTAGAGACATCAGGTATTTTTGAAGCAAGAGAGATTGAAAAATGAGCAACGCCTTCGCTGGGAATCGAACCACGGACCTCTCGGTTACGCGTCGAGCGTTCGCATGCCACGAAGGCGGGAGAAATACCTTATAACCATAGCTTGAGAAATTCTAGCCGTATCGAGCGTCCTGTCTTTTTTTATAATGATATGCTGAAAGCTGCTGTTGAATGAAATCCTCATGTAATTATTGAAGAGATCGCAAAAGAGGTTGTTCATCATCAACTGGCCATCGTCATTTGAAGAAAGTTTGAATCATATCTGATGGTGGCAGGTGGATTTCACATGAACTTGCTGACCCTAATCGAAGATAATGTCACGAACATCTATCTACATTGCACTTCATTTTCCCGCGTAAAGCACTTTTTGACCTGTGGCTTCTTGTTAGAAAGCTGCAAAATTACATTGATGGGAAAGCGCTTTCTCAGGAGGCACATGAACTGACTTCGAGATATTTTCTGCAATAAGCCAACTGATATCTACAGGAATGACTTCGAGAAAATACTTGTTGTAGTGTTGAATTAATATTATTCTTTCAGATGAGAAATTTGTAGTTTATTAAATTAATGTGTTATTTATATTTTATATTCCTCAGAGCTTACTTTAAAAAACGAAAATTACTTATATAATAATCTAATAAAACACAAACCGAAATTTACCAACTGTTCTTGCAAATGATGTTAAATCAGAAGTTTCCACAAACATAGGTATTGTGCTGTAAATACCAAAGCGTAGTTGTATGCTGACATCAGAATCTGTTACTTTGTTTCCACGTTATTATAAAAAGTTGTATCACTTTCATAGAAACGTATCTTTTTGTTATTTTTTTATTTGCATTTCGGGAATATTTTGCATTTCAATCGCACAAGCCGAATTTTCTGACTAACAGTCGTTAAAAAAGAGTTCGAACGAATTGAAAAGCAAAAGCATAATTAGAAATTTAAATGAAAACAAAAATATTAAACTTTTGGGTGTTGATTATGAAAAGAAAACACAATTGTGTGCTTTTTGCATTTTCTATGCTGATTTTTTCTTTTTATTAAACGAAATTTTTTCAGGCATATTCTTTTAAATTTTATTTAATCGCTTTCTTTGAGACTGAGATTAAGGTTGTTCATTTAATATAGCCACAGAACACTATTTAAAGAATTTCACATCAAAATTCAGTTTAAGTAAGCTGAAAGTGAATTTTGGCACGATTCCTTTCGAAAAGCAAGACTAATTTTTAGTCTGAATTCAAACTGAGATAAAATGCGTAGTTCCGCATTAAACATACATTTAATCATTTCCAAGACTCTCACGTCTGAGAAAATCTTATATGGTATTGCGTGCGAGAGTAATTGTAAACCTAAGTAGAGTCACCTTTAGGAGCTTGAGTGACATGAAGCAATTATAGAAATAGTCTGTCACACCTGTTCACTTGCAGCTCTTGTCAAGAGAAAGTGTAAACGCCGCGAACATGACTAGACTATAGCAATAGGCAAACATCCCAACATATATCATCTTAATTAAGACATCTGTGTACTTAAGGGGTGTACACGTTACCTTGGAGACGTTGGACAGAGCTCCATTCTTAGATAGATTCTAATTTAAAGTTCACTACCTTCATCAATTTAGTTGAATTATTTAAACGGTTTGCTGGACCCGACTATTCATGCATCTGAATTTATTACTGAGTGCTGAAATTGAGGTTTTGGTATTCAAAAGTTGTTGAGTTTTGAAAAATTAATGAGCAATTAGGGAGAAGACAGCTTATATACAGCAAATAATTTGCACGTTCCTAATATGTGGTACGCATGCAAACCCCGAGATAACACCTCATTTAAAAATAATATGCAAAGGAAAGCAGGAATATAAAAGAAGAAATGAGTATATTCAGTTACGAACGCTAGTTTCAGTACTTCTAAAAAGAAATTTAGAACTTTCAGCAGATTCCATGTATGTATACTTATTTCTGTCTAACGCCAAAAACTATTTAAATAATTCAAAGGTTCAAGTAGAAAAAGTTTAGACTCTAGTTGAGAAAAGAATTAAAAATCTCGAGATTCATAAATTACTTAATTTTCAGAAACTATAATTTACAAACGCATTTTACAGAGCATTTCTTAGAAACAGTTTAACTCGCAGCATTTTTTATAAACTGTTTTATTCTATTTGAATAGCGAAGAAGCTGAACCAAAACTTCCACCTGAACCATGGTAAAGTATACTTACCAACGACTGAGTGATTAAAGTTGAGGCGTACAGGTAGTTTGTCATATATTCTAATTCTAGGCTGACAAGATGAGGCTTTAAGGCCTTATCCAGTCCATAATTTGAATATAAACAACATTGCCTTAAAATGGTGTTTAACCATAAAGCTATCCTAAGCACACAGCTCTGGTGTGCAGATTAGCTTTAATTAGACCTATATATAAACTGAGTGAATTAATATAACACCTTTAGTAAACGGAAATTAATTTCAAAATTTTCACGCTATTTTAAAGAATTAAATTGTTTTAACTCAAAATTAAGAAAACTTCTAGTAGAAAACTGCTTACTGGAACACTGATTAATTAATTGAAATGGTAACAGGCGCACATTATATATATTTAAGAATTACTGGAGTCTTATTTCTCAAGTTACTGTAAATTCAACAGTAATAGAAAGAATTACAGTGAAAACGTGATGCATAATTTCGTTTAAATAGTAAACACACCAGACTAGTTGAAATGGGTGCGGACAAAAGTCAGATAATATCCACAACCCATGATGAAGATCATGGCGTTTCGCTTCATAGCTTACGTTATGACAATACATTCTGTATTTCGTTTGCTTTCACGCTATTCGTATTGTAATTTTCTTATTTCCTCATTTGTTCACGAACACAGAATGAATAATTCTAGTAGGAAATAAAGGAAGAATGTAGCGTTTGCATTTATTCAGACACTATTATGATTTAATGGATGAGGAGAATGCTGTCACAGTTGATGCGAACGGATATTTAATTTTCTAACAGACGTAGATGGTGATTGTTCATTTCTATATTTATTGGGTGTGTCACATTTACGGCCCGAGAATAGAAATATTAAAAGTAAAGGAGTTTTGAATTATACTGAATATGGAAATATGGTTACATCTCCATACAAAAGAAAATTGATTGTAATAATATATAAGAAATAAATATAAGTTTTTAACATTTTGATGCACTTAACTGAGTTAACTCAACATCAAATTATTTTCGCGCACCCGATTAAATACGTTCAAGAATAGTTTTTTTTTCAGATATGTATACAACGGAATATATCCGCTACAGTTGTGAGTTAAAATGAAGCAAGAGCTCAAAAGAGGATGAGTTCAAATAAAGAACAAACACAATTATCAGAACAAAGAACACTTCCTGAATTTTAATCGGTGCTTTAAGGAGTTAAAAACTTTGTAATAACAATTCTGGCTTAAACTGTGTTTTTCACAAAAGATTATATATTAAACTTCCGATGCAAAAAATATATATAAGAAAAGACCTCGCGCTGAAATATAATTGTAGTTCTGCAAACCAAGAGTCACTTCAGTTCACAAGCAATTTACTTCATTTGTCTATAAAATAAAATTCGTTTTTAGCACACTGAAATAATTCACTTTAGACTAAACAATTCAATAATATAAATGAAGCCTGATTGAATTCATAACTACAGCAATGTTCTAATAACTTTGAAATACATAAATTATTAACCAGCGAATAAAACAAGGCAAGTTAAATGCATCATTCATATTAAAGTGTGATTTTAAGGTTTTTTGATTGGATTTAGTTCCAAGTTCAGATTATTTCTTATTTCTTCTTAAAGCCATACCCCTTTTTTCCCCTATAGGGCTGAGCGTTTATGAAAATAAATAAATAGTTAAATATAATTTCTAAGACATTTACCAGCTTGACTGACTGATTGATTACCTCTCCCCTGACGGGTCGAATAAATCCACTATCCATTTATTAGACAATCTGAAGGCGATTAAACTTGATTTATTGAGACCAGATTTCACCAATGTTTCGGAGAGAGTTTGCCGTCTCCTATAAGTCTCAGAGTTAACTAATTTAATGTGCAATTAGTATCTAAGTTAGAAATAATGTTCAACGTAATGTAACAGTGTCAACGTAAAATAAACATATTGTTTAAAATAAAATATTCTTTATGAGAATTTTCCACCTGTTTTCAGTTTCAAGCCGCGTCGACTGTATTTTAATTATAATGAATATATGTACGATTGGTAAAATGTATTACTATGATAGCATTGTAATGTACTGATGCTCCTTCATGAAGAATAAAATCAAAAAATAAGTCAAAAGTGAGGAAAAGTTTTAAAAAATTAAAAGAGGTAATTGAAAAATAAATGCATTCATAAACCATGTTTACACTATATACGAAAGCAAATTTAACGTAAGTTCATTAGAAGTGAACACAAAAAATTTACTCCTAAAATACGCGTGGAATACAGTTACAGGAAATAATGCTCAAAATAGAAAATAACTGAAATGAAATATTACGGCGTTTAACATAGGATAAAGTTCCTTCTTCGCACTGCATTCGCACTAGAGTATTTAGATTTGTAAAAACATAGGATCTCCATCGGCCTTAACGTCATATTTATATATATATATATATATATATATATGTAT